>PVIU01011090.1:0-23653 GCA_004026605.1 Ondatra zibethicus
CTGCTGCTGCTGCTGCGCTCCCTGCTGCTGCTGCTGCGCTCCCTGCTGCTGCTGCTGCTGTGCTCCCTGCTGCTGCTGCGCTCCCTGCTGCTGCTGCTGTGCTCCCTGCTGCTGCTGCTGTGCTCCCTGCTGCTGCTGCGCTCCCTGCCATGGTGCTCATGGGCTCTAATCTACTCCAAAATCAAATGCTTCCTTTCACATTCCGCCTTTGTCATGATGTTTTCACAGCCATCTAACAGTAACTGACACAGTTATAGCATTGTAAATATTACATATTAGTATTTAGCTAGCCATAATATTTGAAGTACAATTTAATGAGTCTTAACAACAGTTTAAGAGGTCACTAAAAGTGTTGCACTTCTGCTTTGACATTTCTAATTTTGCTAATGGGTTGTGATTGGTGTTATAAAATAGACATGCAAATTCCTATATTTGGCACCAGTGAAAAATCTCATCTACTGTGGTTAAAAGTATTTCAGTTGACATTCCAAAGATGAGATCAGGCTCTTCTCAAATTTCTTCTTGTAAATTTTCAGTTTTACAGTTTGAAGCCGTACACACTAAACACATTATATTGTGTTAAAGAAGATTCTCATGTGTTCAGCTTTATTGTATGCAGAGTAGAGTCTCAATTTTTCACATACCAGCTTTGGTGTAAGTTACCATGATATGCACCATTCTCTCTGCCTCCCCTTCATTGAAAAATTTGATGGCTTTTTCATTAATGAAAAATTGTTGCTCCTCCTCTTGGTGTAAACCTTTGCCAAGTGTTGAGGATGAAGAGCAAACACAAGCTACATGTCTTCTCATCTCATGGTTTTCAGTAGGGTGTGGAGACAAACATTGAATAAGTAGCCTTGTTCATAAGTCTTGAGGATAGGAAAAGGTAAAATTAATTAAATGATAAGAGATGCAGGAAAAAGGTTAATAACTTCTATCAATCTCTAAAATTGTCTTTAATTACTATAAATGAGTTCAGAATTACAAATACTTCATAATGGTTTCTCTCTTGTGTGAATTCTATGGACACATATGTGTGTCTCTCTGTGTGTATGTATGTGTGGGGGTGTAGGAGAAGTATCAGAGAACTGTTTAGAGGAATAGGAAGGAATGGAAGAAGACAGGGATAAGAGAGGAACACGAGGATGTGAATGAGTGAATGTGATCACATTTGGATTGTCATTGTCTTTAGTGGACACATAAAACTCATTGTCTTTAGTGGACACATAAAATAGGCTCAAGAAGGGTCGAACAGACTGGAGAGATAGATCAGCACCTAAGAGTTCTTGATGCTCTTGCAAAGGTCCTGAGCTCAGTTTCTAGTACCCTTATTTAGATACTAATACCACCCTGATGCAATTTCTGGGGGAATCACATGTCATATTCTGTCCTTTACAGGCACCTGCATGCACATGTACATATACCCAGGAACATACACACAAATACATAAACATTCACACTCACACAGACACACACACATAAAAATTTTAAAAATTATTTAAAAGGGATCAAGATTAAAATTTGTTTCATAATCATAATATTTTAAAAATTTAATGCTAAAAAAGTGTGCACAGACAAATTTCATTTTCTAGTTATTTATTCCTTTCATACAGAAATAGCATCAAATTTAAATATTGATTACATATTGTATGAACTTTCTAAATTCAACTATCAATCCTAATAGTTTCTTAAGGGACTTTCCTATCTGCTATATACTGTGACCTTGGGTTTTCCACAGGTGCTTTCGAATGGATGGAGAGTTGGCATATCCTCAATTTAAAGTAGATTTGTTGTGCATGGCAACCTGCCAAGAGAAAACTGCAGTGGAGACAATGATGAAAGAAAGGGACATGAATTTGAGTGAATGTAAGCAAACGCCCTTAAAGGAGATGCCTGGGGCTGGAGAGACGGCTCAGCAGGCGAGAGCACTGGCTCCTTTTCCAGAGGACCCAGATTCAATCTCCAGTACCCATTTGGTGGCTCATAACTAGCTGTGGCTCCACCTCCAGGAGGCTGAGACCCCTCTTCGGGTCTCTGAGGGCACCGGCTATGCACGTGGTGCAGACAAAACACCAATACACATAAATAGAATAGATGCATTTAAAGAAAAATTTAAAGTATATTTAAAAACAAGTATATCTAAAGAAAATTCCTGAAATGGAAATACTGAGAAATAAATCTTACAGGTGAAACTAATTTTTGTCAGCCGAGCAGAGGTGGCGCACGCCTTTAATCCCAGCACCCAGGAGGCAGAAACAGGTGGATCTCTGTGAGTTCAAGGCCAACTTGGTCTATCAATTGAGTTCTAGGACAAGATGTAAAGCTACAGAGAAACCTTGTCTTGAAAAAACCCAAAACCAAAACAAACACACAGAAAGAAAGAAACAAAGAAACAAAGGGGGCTGGAGAGATGGCTCAGAGTTTAAGGGCATTGCCTGCTCTTCCAAAGGTCCTGAGTTCAATTCCCAGCAACCACATGGTTGCTCACAACCATCTGTAATGAGGTCTGGTGCCCTCTTCTGGCCTGCAGGCATACACGCAGACAGGATATTGTGTACATAATAAATAAATTTTAAAAAAGAAAAAAAAGTGTGCACAGAGGATTTTTAAATATTAGTATTTCCCTGAAATATTTACTTTTATAAAATGTGAATCTATAAAATATTTATATAATTTAAACATTAAGATGGTTTTTGATCATGTGATTTGACCTGCATTCTAAATTTTTTAATAGCACAGATTTCTATCCTTCCTGTTTCTCTTTCCTGCCTGAATATTATAGAACAGACAGCAAACAAATGAGAGGGCTCCTGTTTTAAGGACAAAGGTCTCAGTAAAGCTCACTCATTGACGCTCACTACTGCTGTCACTGGTTGGAATGAAAACATAAACTTTATGTATTCTTCATTTTATTTTATTAACTTGTGATATCTGTAAAAAATTTTTTAGTTTAATATTTCAGGGATTGCTATTTAACACCTTGAGTCTACTTTTTAAAGTTCCCATGTGCTTATTTTAAATTTCTTAAGAATTTTGTTAAAAAATTATCATCTATACTGAAAAACAGATACCACTTCCTAGTTGAGGCTAGTGAAATATTCAACTGACTCGTTCTTTTTAATTTATAAATGCTAGAGGCACTCTGCGCAGAGTTCTAAGTCCAGAGATACTGTCTCCGGGCGGCACTCAGATGGTGGGGCAGTGAGCCTCGAGAGATGTGGAAAATGTGTGATGTGGAAACAATGCTACCCTGTTCACAGAGAGCAAACCTGAGAATTTTCAGTTGTGCGGATAATAATAACTCATGTGAAATTTGGAACTAAGAGTGACAGATCACAGGAGACTGTGCTTCCACTGCATTTAATTGACTTTGAAGATCATTCTGTGTTGAATTAATTTTTCTGAAATTTTATTTAATCTTGTGTATGCAAAGATTTTTTCCACTGGTTTGACAATTGTAATTCATGTATTTCTTTTATTCTGTGTTGTGGTTTCTGCATGTATTTTGGTAGGCATTCTATGATCAGAGCAGATGACTGAGTCTTTATGGCCATCTGGTAAAGAAGCCAGAGTAAGCCTATAGCTCCCCGTGATAGATTACCAAACCCACAGAATGATCAAGAGACTTAACACAATCCCAAAACAACGTGACAGAACTTGATGTTGAACACAAGCATTCCAAACCCTGAATGTAAATGCAATCACTTATTAGGCATGGGATTATATAGTTTAGTTCTCACCCTTGAAAGAATTTGAAATTTTGTTAGTTCATGTGCTAGCATTTTATGAAGTGGTAGTTTAATTGGACAAAAATATATCTCTTACTTCAGCAATTTTCTACTTTACAATTTTTCCAGCATGAATACCAACACACTTAATGCCTGATATATTCAACTTCTGCTTCTATATAAGAGAAGGAAGGAAAAACCAAACCAAACAAAACAAAAAGCTGCTGACTTCCCTGGCCAGGGCTGCATTTGTTAGTAGGTTCCAGTTCATACATTCACAGTGCACTGAACAGTGTCCAACTGAAGCATATGGATATTAGCCATCCAATTTTATCTGATACAGCATTTACTCGATGCACAATTTAATTTGCTTTAAAATATTCTTTTTCTATTTGTGCTATTTTCCCTGTACATATTTTTCTTTTGTAATTTGCTTGTTTGACACGTAGCCACGCTAATAGCTTCACAAGTCTTTCTCCTAAGAATGTGTAGTTTGCAAGTATATGCAAATTGCTCAAATGCTAGAAGCAGAAGTGAACAGAGCAGGCTTGAATAATAAATATTTAATTTGTTTCTCATACTGTTTTGCATGTTGCTTTTATAGCAGGCATTGTTTTCATTTCTTTTTCGATGTAATTGTATTTACTAAGATTTGAAGCATTCACAAAAGGATACATTCTCTTTAAAATAGCTCCAAACCTATGCAGCCTTAAAAGAAAGCAACACATTTGTTCATCACCTGTACTCTCATTTTGTGTGTGTGCGAAATGCTTGCTCACATATGCTTGCTCAGTGGCATAAGCCACAGATATTTCTAGTAACATGCTCAAATGAAGCTACTACTTGGTTTAAAATATTTTGTCCACTACATATAACTGATTTTTCAATGCTTATAATGTCACAAATCTAAATAAATTCAATATGATATGCATGAAAAATTTGAAGAGTTAGAGAATTTTGTCACTTTGTCAGAGGCAAATTGTTAATTTGATATTTTGAGTATCTTAAGTACTAAGAAAACATACCCACACATTAAAATTCTTATATTCCAATATTATTTTTCATGAGCAATTTAATTTTGAAGAGTCAGCACTTAGGAAATAGCAAAGTGGAAAATAAATTCTTTCTTCATTATGTAAAAATTAGAATGTAAAAATACCATTAAGCAAAAGCACACATAGGCAAGTAAGCACTTACAGTGTCGTATACAGCAGTTCAGTTTTCAGAATGGCCTGCGTAAAAGCAGATGACAAAGCAAGGAGGAAAAGGATGCAAGTGTCAATCTACCTTTAAGCGTAACCTAAAATGCAATCGAAAGGCTGAAGCTAATGGCTAACACCTGCAATCCCAGACCACATGAGGCAAAGGAGGGTTGCCGTGAGTTTGAGGCCAGACTGTATTATTTAGTGCAACTACAGTGGTTCCAGTTAGGACTTGATCCGACAGCTAAGACTGCTAGCAATAGTGGAGAGCATGTCTGAAGGGCCTTCCCCTATAAGCGGATTAGCGACTACCCCAGTTGTCAGCATAGAACCTACATCCTGTAAATGATTGGAAGCAGAGCCAAGCGCTGGGCTGAGCTCTTGAAGTTCCGTTGAAGAGAGGGAGGAGGGGTCATATGAACGGGGGATCAAGATCACGATGGAGAAAACCACACAGACAGCTGACCCGAACTAATGGGAGCTCATGGACTTTGGACTGACAACTAGGGAACCTTCATGGGTCCAAACTAGACCCGCTGAATGTGGGTGACAGTTATGTGGCTTGATCAGTTGGGGGAGGAGGGGAGAGCTGGAAGTGGCACGAGGCAGAACCGATCCCAGGAACACAAACTGTTTTTTGGGAGTCCATTCCCTATTATGGAATACCTTGCTTAGCCTTGATGGGTGAGGGGGAGCTTGGTCTTGCGACAAGTTGGTATGCCAGATCTTGTTGATTCCCCAAAAAAGGCCTTACTCCAGCTGAAAAGTGGATGGGGGATGGGAAGGGGGGAACTGGGGTTGGTATGTAAAGTGAAAAGCAAATTTTTCAAGAAAAAAATATGAAAAAAAGAACACAATTTAAATTCCAGAGTCATCTTGCATAGAGAAACATATGACTAATATCATATTGATATATGTATATCATGGAACTGATAAAATATTACTAAAGAAGTTAGTAGAATACTTGGCCTATAGTTTAGTGATAAATCAGTTGTATTTTGTATAACAGCAGGGCAAAGCTGTAATAACGTAGTCCCCACATTTAGTTTCCAGCATCACACACATACTCACACATCAGTGGACTTTCTTCCTTTATTTAATAATCCTAGTAACGTGAGCATGGTGAAATATGCAGGGGAAATAACAAGGTCCATATGTCCATGCCTTTATTATTCACAGTTTTATTTTCTTAGTAGAAAGTTTTGCTGAGTGTGGAATTAGCTCTGTTTAATGGAAGTTCAAAAGCAGGATTTATTTTAGACAGACCTTTTACAATCAATATTCTAAACTTATATTTATATTTAAACAACAACAATTGCCATATATGTATAAGCATCTGTGTTGCTGTAACCATCCAAAACATTGAAATCTTCACCTTGCATGATTCGAAATAGTTTTTGTAAATCATATTTAAATGCACAACTTATTGAGCCCCAGATTTCTGTGAACTTTTCTCATAGATATTACCCACTTATTCAAATTACCTTGATTTATTTGTTTTTCTGAGCATTTACCTAATGGGACTCAGTAATTTTTACTGTCATGATCAACAGTAAATAGGTTTTACAGAACTAAGTCACAGAAAGCCTAACTGAAGCAGGTGAGACGTGAGGGTGGGCCACCTTGTTGCAGCACACAGTCAGGACAGGTCTAGTAGGGGTGTATATACCCAGGCTCCATTTGCTCTGGGGGAAAACTCAGAGCGTGTATTTCTTTTTGCCTTTGGAAATACCGATATGATGGTGAGATGGCTCAGTAGCTCAGGTGCTTTGTTACTGAGCCCAAGGAACCGTGGTCTTCTGGAGTGAAAGGAGAGACCGCAATGGCCCAAGTTGTTCTCTGGCTTGCATGTGCTTATCACAGCACACTATGAAAAATAAGTAATAAACAAATGAAAATGCAAAAGGAATACTATAGCAACCATGTTTAGAGAGCATGTTGCTTCCTGAGAACATAACAGGTAGTTGAAGACAGTGACTGAATCCAGTGTGTTGAGCTGGCAGCAGCGGTGTGCGAGCCAATGTGTCCAAGTCACCGCCATCACTCTGTGACTCTGGTGAGTGTCCACCCTTGCACAGAGGCTCAGTACTGGTACAAAGGAGAAGGCATTCAGATGTTTAATAATGAGTGGGTCTCATCACTTTGGGGGGCAACATTGTATGTAAGAGGGCCCATTATACAAAATATCAAAGAGCCACTGGGGACTGGTTTTAACCTAGAGACTAATAGTATTCAAATTAATTGACATTTGCTGAGTTTGCTTACTAACTGTATAATTTTTTTACTTCTCTGAAATAGATGTTAGTCTGGCCAAATAACATTAACAGTTTCAGGTATCTTAAATTTTCTGAAAGTCTAATTACAGGATGCATTCAAAATATCAATCTCTAATTCAGTTCCATGGTTTCATGTGTCTCTTCTATGGATAGTCTGGTTTTAACGTGTGGAGTTGCTTCACATCCTGACTACAGTATACCACTGGATCTAGAGGCATTTCTAATAAATGTTTAATGATTATGTAGAGGGTTTGGATATGAGGAGGTACTAAGAACTTTGTGCCTAGGTTTTCAAGACAGGAAGAATGAGAAGTATATATTGTGATCAGATTTGCCATTGGAATTCTCTGATGTTATTTGCTGTAGAAAACAATAATGGAGCAACCAAAGAGCATATAAAAAGTTCCCCAAACCACACAAGTATGTATGAGTTTCTCCAAGGGATGCCCAACACTGATTGGAATTTGTGTGTCTTTTCAATCTCTTGGTCCAGTGTAGTTGGAATCTCAACCTCAGAATGAAACTTAACAGGATAATAGTATATCATCCACTGTCAATTATAGAATGATATGTCTTATGTGCTAATAATATGCTTTAGATTATCACAAATAATTATTTAAAATATGCTACTATCACAAAACTTTAAGAGGATGGCTTCAAATATCATATGTGTGTGTATGCTATGTGTGTATATTTATGAAATCTATTCACACAGTTTGCCCAAAACATTAGAAATTGTATACTTTAATCACCTGTGGAAGAAGCAGTGGAAGGATTATAGGAGCCAAGGACACCATGAGAATACGGTCCACAGAATCAACTAACCTGGGCTCATAGGGCCTCGCAGAAACTGAACCAGCAATCACTGAGTCTGCATGGGTCTGGGCTAGGTCCTCTGCATGTGTGCATCTCTGACTCTTTTGCCTGTTTTCTCGACCCTTTTCTTCCTTTTGAGTTCCTTCGCCAAACCTTTATATGAGGTTTGTGGACCTGGCCTTATTGTATCTTGTTGTGCCTTATTTTGATTGATGTCCCTGGCATGCCTATGGTCTACTCGTTTTTCTAGGTGGAGAAGGGGTGGCTGTGGGTTGTTGTGCCTGCTCCCATCAGTTGCTGTAGGAAGCCTCTCTGATGACAACTAGACTAGAGCAGAATATCATTAGGAATCGTTTAGGAATTGTTTCATTGACTTTTCCTTTCTTTGGGGCAGTAGTGCTTGGTTCTACCTTAGGCCTCTGGGCCATCCATCATTTGGATCCTGGCATCCAGGCAGTGTCAGGCATGGGCTCCTTATCAGTGGCTTGGGCCTCAGATTTGACCAGCCATGGGTTGGCCACTTCCACAAGTTCTGAGCCATCATTGCCCCAGCACATCCTGCAGGCATAGCAGGTGGAAGGTTTGTGACTGGATCGGTGTCCCAGTCCCACCGCTGGATGCCCCAGCACATCCTGCAGGCATAGCAGGTGGAAGGTTTGTGACTGGATCGGTGTCCCAGTCCCACCGCTGGATGCCCCGGCTCCGGAAGACAGCAGGGTCAGGCTTTGCTTCCTCTATTACTAGGAGTCCTCGCCAGGGTCACCTCATAGGTTCCAGGAAGTTTCCAGTGCACTAGGTTTCCACATTGCTCCCCTAATGCACCCTCCACTCCACTAATCTCTCCATGTACTCTCTCTTTTTGTCCTTCTCTACCCCACCTGATCCCTCCTGTCCCTATACCTATACTCCAAAGTCCACTTGCATAATCTATTTTATTTCCCCTTTCAAGGGAGATCTATGTGTTCCTCCTATAGCCCTCCTTGTTGCTTAGCCTCTCTGAGTCTGTGGATATCCACTTATAAGTGAGTACTTAATCCTGTTTGTCTTTCTGGGTCTGGGTTGCCTCTCTCATGATGATTTCTTCTAGTTCCATCCATTTTGCCTGCAAATTATATGATGTCATTTCTAACAGCTGAGTAATGCTCCATTGTGTAAATGAACCACATTGTCTTTATCCATTCTTAAGTTAAGAATCATCTAGTTTGTTTTCAGGTTCTGTCTATTATGGATAAAGCCACTATGAACATAGTTGAGCAAACGTCACTGTGGTAGGATGGAGCATCTTTTGTGTGTGTGTCCAAGAGTGATATAGCTAGGTCTTGATGCACATTGATTCCCAATTTTCTGAGTAACCACCATATTGATTTCTGCAGTGGCTGTACAAGTTTGCGCGCTCAGCAGCAACGGAGGCGTGTTCCCCTTGCCACGGATGACTGCCAGCATGAGCTGTCACATGTGTATTGGTCTTAGTATCTGACAGGACACCGTCAGGAGTACCCACAAAACACCAAACCAAAAACCCATAGCGTGTTTGAGAGGGCCTAGTACAGACCCTTACAGGCTCCCTGATTGCCACTTCAGTCTCTGTGAGCCCCCATGAGTCTCTGTGAGCCCCCATGAGTCTTGCCAAAAGGGAGACGACAAATAGTGGGAGCCCAAGGGGTCGAGGCCCCTTGACAGCATAGCCTGCGGAAGCAACTTATTCTCTAGAGCAGTTTGTTTCTTCTGCGGTTCTCCTCCAGAGAAAACTAAATTTTCATCTGCAAGTGGTTATCTGTTGAAGACGGCATTAGAGTTAGGGATGGGCATGTGTCCATTTTTCCTTTCAGCTCTCTGGCCCCATCTGGTGAAGGCCTGTGCAGGCTCTATGCATGTTGCTTCAGTTTCTGAGTTCATATGTTCATTGATCCTGTTGAATTAGACGACCTTGATTTATTGGTATCTTTGTACCCCTCTGACTCTTACACTCCTCCTGCCTACTTTTCTACAGGGCTCCCTGAGCTCTGAGTGAAGGAATTTGATGGAAACATCCCATTTATTGCTGAGTGTTCCAAGAGCTCTCATTCTTTGAATAATGTCTGGCTGTGGTCTCTGTATTTGTTCCCATCTGTTATAGGAGGAAGCGTCACTGATGATGGCTGAGCAAGGCACTGATCTATGAGTTTAGCAGAATGTCATTATTAGTCATTTTATAGTTACATCAAAAAAAAAACAGTATTTGGTTTTTCCTTAGGTCACCCAAGGAGTGTTAGGTCTGTGTTCTAGATTGTGGAGTGGGCCTTAAGTAAAATTAAAACTTTGTCCTGTCTCTCCTTCTACCATATGTGTTCTAGGGCTCAACTTGTCAGCCTTGTCAACCTTCAGGGACAACACCTTTATCTGTTGAACCATATTACTGACTGCATCTTGGGAGCTGTGGAATAAATATATATGGAGAAAATGTGTATATGTCTCTAAATCTGAATTAGCATTGAGAAATCTGAGGCTTAGACTCATCAAAATCATGTAGTTCTCGCCAGACTGTCTCACACCCAAATACTTGCTATGGACTAGCCTGTATTAAATTCTTGAATTTGTCCTGTACTGCCTGCTTCTTTATCGGGCCTTGCCAATTCTTTGCTTGTTCAAACAACATACTGCTCTCAGCCAGGACTTCAGATATCTTAGAATGAGTTCCACAATTAACAGAGCAGTTACACGTACCTTAGCAACAGGTTGATGGTCCTCACTAACTTGGTACAGATTCTGTAATGGAACATCCCCCAAATTTCTCATATCTGAAAAGAAAGCCATCATGGAAAAGAAAAATGTTGTGGCAATATTTTGTTTTATTATATTTTTATACTAGATATTTTTACTGCAGAAAGGTTCTAGGAAATAAAAAATCTAACTTCAGCTTCTTTGCTTTGGTTGGAAGTGATATGGAGTATTTAAATGTCAATCATGTCTAAAAGGAAGGGGAACAAATTGAGTCACTGGATTACTCACAAGGATAAAGCAAATGACAAAATCAGTCACAATGTTAATAATGACTTTGAATTACTAAATTGTTTTGTTTTTACAAAATAGCTAAAAAAATCCTTTCAAATACTTTACATGAGAATATGGTCTGATCTTGGTCAATACCCCTTAAAGCAGAAATTGAGGGAAGTACTTAATAATAAAATAGTAAACAAATACTTTGCAAAAAGGATTAAAATATGTTACCATTCCCTGTAGAGTAATTCATTTAAGGCTAAAGCTTTTAGCCTCTTATACACATACAATTTATCAGTTTGTCATTTTCTTTCTTTTTGATTATGGACATGCTTTCCTTAAATACATTTATAATAAGAAAAATTTTAAATAATGGATACAGTGCACTTGGGACACAAGTAGCTCTACCCAGTGAGCAGCCTATTGATGAAAGATCACCACCCGAAAACAATGACTGTTATTCTTTGTTGCAGACTCCGCTATCATTTAAAATAATAAATGTTGAATCAACAATGATTAATATACTACAAGCTCCAAAGATAAAGTGGACAGCAAGAAACAAAAAATGGGAACCATGAGCGAAAGCAAATTCTAAGTTCAAAACTAAATTATAAGAATAAAAGTCATAAATGAAGAGAGGTCTTTATTTATTATTATACTTATTGTTATTATTTTGTGTATGTTTTTTTCTGAGTAGCATTTCACAATTATTTTCTAACTCTTGAACAAGCTGATATTTTAAAAACAGAATTACCAGAAAAGATGTTTCTCTTCAGATTATGATATGTACATGTTTGTTGCGAATAATGAAAGCATTTCTCTGAATTTCTACACTCACTTTATTCCACAGAAAATTCAAGCTGCGTTTTAGTCTTGGCAAACTAAACAGTCCTATTGGTTCTCTTCATCTAATAGCTGTTTGGGATTAGCCATTGATTTGTCTGCTGTCAGTCCAAGCATGCATGCTCTGAATGAATGCAGCCGATATACTCAGCCATCCATCTTTATCCAACAATGCCCTTTAAAAGGCCAAGAACACCGAAGTTGTTTAATAAAACTCTCTTCGATTGATTTTCATTTTTGCAGATAAGAATGGAAGGACAGGTACAATTCCCAGGGGCTGCACTCACTCACTCCTGCAGCAGAGCTAGGAGCCCTGTACGCAAGTATTGTCTAGAGGGGAACTTATTAACTTAATACAGGGCTTACTTCTTGCTGCTACAGAGATGAGTGAAATACCTACCTCTTTGTGGGACCTAGCCTTAACTGTCTTGCGTTTAGATGAACTGTCTTTGAAGCATGAGGATTTTTAACATTTATACATTTGGAGTGCGTGCGTGCGTGTGTGTGTGTGGGGGGGGGTGTGTTCCTGTATCACATGCATGAGTGTGAAGGTCAGAGAACAGTTTGTGGTAAGAATTTTGTCCTCCCACCATGTGGGTCTATGGGCTAGAACCCAGGTCAGTAGGACTGGCAGCAAGTGCCTTTTCCCACTGAGCCGTGAGCCTGGTCCTGTATTTGTTACGTTTAAAAACTCTGTGTTGCATTGCATTTGTTATTGAATTTATTTCAATATGAAATCATTTGGCTTATATAGAACATCAAGAAAAAACTGTTGCACCAGGAAGCTATGTCATCTTTGCCCTGTGGCTTGTGACATTTCTTCATGTGTCCTGCATGTCACACTGTCTTTGCTCTGCAGTTCCCATGCCCCATTTAGAGAAGCTCTGGTGAGATCATTCACAAGTCTCTGTTTTAAGACTGTCTGACAGGATGAAAGCGGAGATGTAGAAATTCACACTAGTAATGCAAAATTTAGGGAATGCCTTAGTTTACAGAATAGAACAATGAGTTCCACAAGCCTCTAAGATCTTGCTGAAATCCCGTGAGGTCACTTTA
Source organism: Ondatra zibethicus (assembly GCA_004026605.1). Taxonomy (NCBI): domain Eukaryota; kingdom Metazoa; phylum Chordata; class Mammalia; order Rodentia; family Cricetidae; genus Ondatra; species Ondatra zibethicus. The sequence goes on from PVIU01011090.1 coordinate 12,898, forward strand.
GGGTAAACAAAGGCCCTGTATAAGCTCTTGGCTCTCTTTTCCTCATTGCAAACAGGCAAGTTCGTTTTCCTCATCTGTTTTTCCATTTACTATTTCACTTCATCAATGTTTAGGCATTTATTTGATAATTATATTTTTAATTTTTTTAATTTAAAGAAAATTACACCATTTCCCCCCTTACCTTTCTGTTCTCGAACCCTTTTCAGCAACCTACCCTTGAACCTCCTCCAGGTCCCCAACTCTCAAATTGATAGCCTCTTCTTCTTTGATTATAATTATTACATATATGTATATATCTGCACAGATATTGCATATCCTTGTAGCAAGTTTTTTTATGAGACAAAGCTAAGAAATTCTTTCCTGTCCCTTTTGCATGAAGCTATAAACCCCTATGCTACACAGAAGACCATACGATGAAGATATGACTTTACTATGAGATTTATGAAGGTTAATTTGCAACTCTCATGTGAAGAGTCCCAGTTTTCCATTTATTTTTAAAAATAGAAAAAAAATACTAGATATTTGACCTAAATCAGATAAAACAGGTTACTCCATCCTGACTTCTCTTACTAAAATTTCTTCCATTTGGGGTTGCCGTAGAGACTGGGCCCAGTCTAGTTTTGTGGGATCTCTGGTGGGATTAAAATTAAATTAGGCTTATTATGTATGTATATGCTGCTCATTATCATTTTCATGTATTTTTAAACTAATATATTTTGATATATAGTCATGCCTTTGGGAAAATTGTTAGTATTTCTTTTGTGATTATGATATGTGCGCGATAAACTTGTCCATTATAGGATCACGTGCTAAACTGTCTCACAGGAGAAATAGTGTGGGTAGTGGAGATTTTACTGTGTGGAATTGGAAGCAACTTCATTAAAATATGTCAGATAAGATTACCATATTAAGTGGGATCTTTTCTAGACAATATTCTTGTCTCTGTAGTGAGCCAAGCCGTGGATCAGATATAACCATAATCACACCACGTATTTGCTTTCATGTTCATTGGAATTGTGCAAACTACAATTCATACATCTTCTTTGCTTGTAAGTGTGTGAAACTGTAACAATAAACAAAATGCTGAGTGTGCCTGCGAGTGAAAGAAATAGACTAACTAGAGGTTTTCCCGAATTTTATAATAGTCCCAGCATTTTAGATGACATTTCAACTATGAGTTGTGAAAGCAAAAATAAAATCTTTTATTCTATTAATAAAACACAAATTTCGATTGTGTAGAAAGCCTTAGCTTTTTTGTGCGGGAAAGGTGAGCTTTAAAAGTGCACTGTGGCATGCATTTAGGATTGACAGGCTATTAGAGAATTCCCATGATTTGTAAAACAGCTGGTAGAAGTTGGCTTTTGAAAAAAACCTGTCATCTATTCTCTTTGCATTCACTTTCATGATCAGTTTTTGTCTGTAATTTTGCATTGTTTGCAGAGAGCTCCTTTTTCACCCTTGGATAACTCTCAGCCATGGGCAACTCCACTACTACAGCCTCTGTGACCCAAACATTCAGTAACAGTGGCAGTGTCTTTTGTCTGCTCTCCCTTAGGCAAATTGTTACACCAGTACCAGTGGTGGCTGTCCTGACTGTTCCTCCCTACGTTAAATCCTCTGCAACTTTTCAGAATGGTTCTGCTTCTCAGATTTCCCATCAACCACTCGATTCTGGTGCTCTTCCTCATTAATGAAATTTATTATTTGACAATTTCATGCATGTGTACAGTACATTCTGTTCACTCTAATCCAACCCTTTTATCTTTTTCTTACCCTTGTCAACCCCCCTCCACCATTCAATTCCCTTTCCCATATTTGTTTTGATCATGACCTATTGAGTCTTACTAGATCCATGCACATGGCTATGGATATGGAAATATCCACTGGGGCCTGGTGAACTCAAAAGTGGGTAACTAATTGACAACAATGATCCCTCACACCATCCATCCATCCATCCATCCATCCATCCATCCATCCATCCATCCATCCATCCAAACTAGTAGTTCCCACAAGGCAGTGAGGACCAGTGAGTTACCCTCCCATCTGTGTCAAGGACCTTTGACATTAGCTAAGACTTCACCCTTATATGGACAGGGACACATAAGAGTTAGATTTTGGTGAAGTAGAGTAACACCAGTGAATACTGACACTAAACTTACATAGGTTAGCAACTCAGAATTTTGCTTACTAATCCCATTTAGCAATATTTTGTCTTCAGTTTAGGAGTCAGTACTATCTAAATACAGATTATAACACCTGGATTGAGCTTCAGTGGTATAATAGGGAAAAAATGCATGTGTTACCCTGCTTAGTACTTGACACACAGTAATTAATATTATAATGATAGCTTTTTTTTATTTAACAGTGTTTAAAAAGAAACACAATCTTGATTCTCCACTTTTCAAGGAAATTGAGAAAAGTTTAATTACAGCTTTTAAACCCATGAGGTTTCTCTTTTCTCTAAGGATGAAAACATGTTTTTCCCTGATGAGCTGATCAGATTGAGTAGATGAACCTTTGCCTTTGAAAGTAAGCCTGGCAAGGCCTGAAGGAGTTAGAGGCAATCACACAGGCCTGACTTACTCCAAGATTTTGAAAGCTCATGGGAGAACTTCTGATGCTTCTTAGGACCTTCTGTGTTAGATCCTGGGCAGAGATCCAGTCATCCTGGAGGAAGATAAGAACAGGAAACATTGTGGAGGCACATTCGTTTGTTCACGAAATAATTAGTAAGATGGAGAATCATCAATAGCTTCACTTCTGGCCAGATTTCTTTTAATCATTTCATATTTAACAAATTAACAGAACAGCCAAAGAGAGCATGGGGAAGGATGGCAGGTGTTTTGAGAAGGACTGACAAAGGTGATCTTCAATTGGGAACATGAGGAAGCTGTGGTTAAAAATGATACAGTCATAGAGACAAAAGTAATCAAAGGTAATATTAAATGACATTCAAATGACCTGGGAAGTTCCCATAGCCTGGAGATTTTATAATAAGAAATATGCAGGCTAGGATAACAAAAATAGGGGAGTGATTTTGGACATAGAAACGCATATATACCTATGTATGCACACACACCCCCCCACACACACACACACATACACACACAGAGATAGGAAGAGGGAGCAAAAAGAACATATTGAGAGCAGGAGGACTCAAACTGGGGAGGCAAGAAGGGCAGTGATCTTGACTAGTTACTAAAACCTCTTGCATTCAAAAATACATTGGTTTTGCCTGGTGAAAATATAACTACAAATCTGGGGTTATGGAAAACCTGATACTTTAAAATATCCAGGTAGTATAAAAAGTATACATCTGGGCCAGATGTATAGTCTAACAGCTAATAGGAGAGACAGATACTTGTGACCTCTCCTAGAAGAGCGTGGCTAAGGCAGAGAGGACAGAGGATGACAATGAACAGCAGCTCAGAAGAATGACTGTGACTGAGCTGGGTTTGAATGATTTGTCAAATGCTGTGTGTGGCGGTTGGTTTATTGTGGTGTGTGTAGGTAAGTATAACTCTACGATATACTGTTGCTCTCTCAGTCATCCATGCCCTCAGGAGAACTTGATGAAAGCAATTTCTGTTACGGCTTCTAAGAGTATGAAAACAGTTAATATAGTTTAAATGTGGATGCATAGTTTTGTAAGAATTTACTCCTGTCAAATTCATATATCTTAAAAACCAGGTTTGACCTTCCCCAGTTTAGACTTACTTTCTATTTTTAAGCACAAAATGCAAATTATTTTACAAAATAAAGAAAGAAAAATGAGCTTTTAGTTTCTCTCATTGTGAGACCCTAATTAAAATGTTCCATTTGAAGGATTTTTGTCAGCTCAAACTCTTGTTAAATAAATGTTTTATAGCCTTCACTGGAGCATTTGGCTGCAGTATTCCTAGAGGGTAAATTTGCAAAAGACCACTGAACTCATATATATGGTTGCATATCTTAAAATACAGATTGCTCCATGAAAGTTTTAATGCATGAAAACCCATTCGTCAACAAATTTTATATCTAACACTTTAGGAAAATGAATTACATTAACATTGGCAACATGTTGGGGCTAGAGAGATGGCTCAGTGGTTAAGAACACTAATTGCTTTTCCTAAGGACCGTGGCTCTATTCCCATCACCCTTATGGTTGCTCAGAACCATGTGAAACCATAGTCCCAAGAGACCCAATCCTCTTTTCAGACTTCAGATACTGCACACATGTGGTGCACAAATGTACAGGCAGGCAAAACACTCATACACTCAAAATTAAAAAGTAAAATCAGGAAAATAATAACAGTAAAAGAATATTAGCATCATCCTGAAGCAAGAGACTTCTCTACTGTCTCCCATTCCTCACAGACTCCAATCCTCACAGAGCCCACCTTTGGTTTCCTTATCCAAGCTCATGAGAAACTAAGATGAATTTGAGCAATTACCATAACATGAACTCAGAGTCTGTTTCATTTTCAGGAAGCAATCAATTCATAACATAGTTCATGAATTAGGTTAATCCTTCTATTTTTAACCTTTTCAATGATCTTTAGGAAATAGGGTGGCTGGAAAACTGTGATCATACTAATTTAAATACATCATTATCTGTGAAAAGTTGGTATTTACAAAGGGATTTATGCCTTATGCAATATTGTGACCATAGTTAAATATAATTTTATTGACTTGTGTCATTTTGTGTTTTACATTAAAATTATGATAGAAAAGCAAAGCAAAGAATTTAATGATCCAATTTAAATATTAGCAGGTATAAAATTATTTTTGAATTTATTTTTAGTAATTCACAAAAATTTTCTGTGCATGTATATATATGAATCTTAAAGGGTCTTTTACAAAACTTCTGAAAAATATCATTTTACTATCATAAGTTTTCAAAATCTGCAGTAAACATCAACTTTCCAAGGTGTGAGAGGGTAGGTTTGGCTACCTCACTGATTACGTCCTCTGGACGCACACACACATTTGTGAGTATTTGTAAAGTTTCACAGCATGCATCACAGTCTGGAAAATGAGGGGGTGAGCTCAGTTTACTTCTCATGATCTGACACTGACAGGAATGTGGGTGAATTCATGAAGCAAACGCTGCTAGTAGCCAGGGCTGCTGGGAGAATTTGAGCATGAAACCAAAATAGCAGGCACATAGCCCTGCTCTGCTTGTGGTAACTGAGCCGTTCTTCCGAATGGATAAAGGAAGACATCAGAAATTATTTAGCTCATTTGACACATTTAATTCATTACTAAAGTAAGATCTGTTGATTAACAATCTATTAACTTTGTAAAGCAATTTCATTGTTAGCAATACTTAGATAAATGGAACACAAGTTAAAAATCTTATGTTGTCTTAATTCTCATTCTTTAATTTTAATTTAATTGTAACTTTATTCCCATTGGCTTTATTTGTATCTCAGGAAAGGTCCAAGTTCATTTCTACCCCTAAGTCTTCTTAGGTAGTCAGGGTTTTTCAGAACAATACAACCATATATAGCTATATAGATATGGTGTGTGTATATATATAGGGTTATATATGTGTCTGTGTGTGTCCATATACATATATGTTTATAGATAGGTTTATCTATATGCGGACATCTGAGAAGGTGTCTTATCCTGGGAAGGCTCCTGTCCTGCTCCAAGCTTTACTCAGTTGTCTGTAGTACTCTGTGCAGGGTTCAGACTTGAGGCTTTCATCCACTCAGTTTGAAATGTATGTTGGTCCTGTGTGTCATCCTCGCCCAGCTCACATTTGATAAGTCACATTGTTGACACTTTGTGGGTAGTCTGATGTTATTAGAAGACACAATCTCATAGAAAACTACCAAATTTCCTGCCTCTTCTTTTCTGTCCCCTTTTCAATGTTCTCTGAGCCTTAGGTGCATGTTTCATAGATGTATCCATTGGGGTGGAACTGTGCACAACACTCCAGTTTGGTTGGTCGTAGATTTCTCCACCTGTTGTGCAAAGGAGTGTCCCTGATGAGAGGTGAAGCTACATGTGTCAGTGGACATTGGACCAAATGTATATAGATTGTTAGGGATTGTGTTGATTTAGTAAATTAGTGGGTGTAGATTCTCGTCCAAAATCCATGAGTTCACTAGTAATTAGCGAGGCTTCTAGTACCAGGCTTGCTATCCGTCCTGTTGGGAGGTTTTAAAGTTTACTTGGAGGGCTTTTCTGTCAAGGTATGCGTGTCTCTACTGCACCTCTAGGGTTACTTTGCCATGCTGATCTTTGACATGTTTTGTGGGAGTCAGAGCTGGATCGGGCTCTTTATTGCCTCCCCCCTTTGCAAGCTTGCATGCCATGTTCTAGTACTATCTATGAAAGGTAGTTTTCCGGAATGGGTGGGGCACTCAGGTCAGTTCCAGCTCAGGGGTCTCTAGGCCTTGTTTCCGAGGGCATAGTCTCTTCAGCAAAAGGGACTTGCTTCCACCTCACAAAGGTAAGCACAAAAATCATCAATAGATTGTACTTGGGGGAAGTCTCTTGGATATCCCTGGGCAACAACTCAAAATAAGACCTCTCATATCTGGTACTGATGTTTTTGTTAGGTAGTCTTTAGTCCTTAGAGGGAACACCATCAACCAAGATGAGAAAAGTTCATTAACAGAAGTCCCCCTTTCCTGTTAACCCTATCAGGTCACTTGTATCCTGCTACTACCTTTTACTCTCCTCCCACCTTCTTCTACATTTACCCCTCTGTGTCCTCTAAGAAGTCGCCCTTTCCCTTTTTCCCAATCAGGACACTCTTAAATTTTTTGAACACTTTTGGACACATTCTTTCATGTGTCATCCTGCACTCTTCCTACATATTCCGACTGCCATTAACACTCATGGATTATTGCTTTATTTTCATCTGTCTTCAAAGAGAACACCACGTCTGGGAGAGCAGACTGCATATTTATTCAGACTGTACATTCAGCACCTGAGATGGGAATGGTAGAGATAAATGGTTCAGGTTTACCAAGATCTTGACTGATTGCTTTGACTGCTTGTGCCATCAAGTACAAGACTGCAAAGAAGTTTCCATGTGTTACCTGCAAATTGGCAATGCTGGAACAAGGATTGTGTATATTGGGTTACATAGAACGAGAATTTTAAAATGCTAACAAGCTGATAGCATGGCATTTAGTGTATAAGTTATCATAAACATGAATGAATAAATGACAATAGATCATTGGTGTCAGAAAAACCGAGGTTTACATTTCACTTTCACCTTTAAAAATTCTTTAACATTTTGAAACTCGTTTTCACAGTGTATAAAACAATATATATTTGTAGAGTGTTTTATTAAGAAAAATAGCATATGTAATAGTCTCAAAGAGCTAATTTTTAAAAATGTAAAGATACAACAAAAAGAAATACAGCTGCCTAAAGTAATAGTGAAATGAGATGTTTAAGAATTACTTTTGTTGGAAAACAGTCCTATTGGCCTGGACAAAGTCACAGCTCATTGTTCTCATAAGGCTGTGGTTCTCAGAGACCCTTGTAGGATCACCTGTGTGGACCTACCATTGGGATCACAGCCTAGTCATTACAACCCTCTGCTTTACAAATGACACACATGATGTAAATCAATTCTGAGTTAAACTAAGCAATTAATGAGAGCATATTTATTATAACCAGCTGAATGAGCAGGAATTATTCATGGTACGTCCACAAACTAAATTTATTTGCTTTTGCTTTGCCCTTTAATCTGTGCATTCAGTATCTCTGGTTGAGAACTGGGGCAGATGTCACACTTATCTTTCATGTCCAGGAGAGAGGAGTCTCCTGGTTTCCTAAGTCAGAAGTTAACTTCAGTTAGTCACCTGTGGTGCTGACCTAAAATCTCCTGCTGGAATGCATTGCGCCAAAATGTGAGCAATCTAATGGTTGGAATTCTACGAGTCCTACATCACTGAGGTCCTGATGTCAGCAGCACTGTGGTCTTTTTCAGATGTCCGAGGAGGATCTCTTCTTGGTTTTTTTTCTTTTTTGTTTTTGTTTTGTTTTTTTTGTTTTTGTTTTTTAAGCTTTTAGTGACTATTCACTTTGGGTGGCCTGCCATGTCTTGTTCTGTGTCAAAACAAACACCAAGGGATTCAACTTTTTTTTCCCTCTGAATCCTGTCTGTTTCTTGATTTCTAGGAATGTACACATTAGATCAGCTCAGGAGTATCTGAAAAATAATCCCCGATTTCCACGTCATATTCCTAATTACCTGAATTTGATCAGTAAACTGAATTCGTCTTTGTCGTGTACGAGAAGTATTCTCAACGCCTTCAGGACATCATATTGTCTCCTGTGTCTGGCTTAACTTTAAAAATCTACTGAGGTTTTTCTAAACATTTAACTGTGTCAGAAACAAGCCAAGACTATTTATTTTTGCCTTCCATTCTTTGCAAATGAATTTTTGCATTTAGAAATTTTCATAAGCTCCTGTTGAAGTCTCTCGCTCCTAACTTCTAAGTGCTGGTCAGCTTCTTCAGCAAATGCTCCCTAACCTTTATCAAAACTGACCAGGTATGGCAGGGCAAGTGATCTGGGACTAGCATGTCAGGCCTGCCAACCCTTTTCTTAGGGAGGTAATTGTTGCATCACCAATAAATGTCTCCACTGAGTATGTAAATTTCTAGATATTCTTATACATAAGAATAAGTCACTCATTTATGAAATCCAAAGCCTGACGGTCATTTTAATAAGGCATGAATATTCTGAACACATTTTTCTCTTCCTTTCCTTTTTTGTCTTCTGTGACATATTCTCATATAGTCTAAGTTGGCTTTGAACTCACTGTGTAGTTGAACCAGGTACAAACTCATTATTTCCTGTCTTCACTTCACAAGTAAGACTTCCTACAAGTCAAGCTCTCTCTTTATTCATCATATCTATCTATTCTTACAAATTACTTGCATGGAAATAATTACCTTCTAGTCTGTATTCTTAAGATAAAGATGGATATACACAAAACTTTTGTATTTGTCTGTGATATTCTGAGCATTACTTTGGGAACCAAAGTTGACGTTGCATGCATATGAGTCTAATGAAAAATAGTCTATGTAATGACCTATATGGGGGGAAATGTTGGGGATGTATCTCAGTGGTCTAGAGTTTACTTAACACACACAATGTCCTAAGCTCAGTCCTCAGCACTGTCCAACAACATAAATATATATACATGTATTGTTTATCTGTGTATGTATACAGTAATATGTATGTCATGTACACATACATGTGTCACATACACACATATATATGTATGTATATTTTCCAGTATTTAGATTTGTACATAAGGTGAGGTCATTGTGATACAGAAAAACAACTTCATAACCTGTATATCACTATGCTTTCTAATTGGAATAGAACAAGACCAAAGATCATCAAAATAGTCAGTATTTCCCGAAAGTCTACCCTGTTCAGCCCCTGCACAGCCATGTTAAAGTATCACCTCAACCACGCAAGGAGATTCAGACATTATCTCCATCTTAAAAAAAATCAGGATGAACTGACCTGCTGATGACCACAATGGGAGGAGTAATGGGATAGAATGGAGATCACGTTGCCAGTTCTGAAGCACATAAAATAGTTCTCATAACAAGAATAACAAATAAATTTTATGGAGTAAAACAAGATTCAAAATAAATGCTGTATCTGTGTCTGCTCTATCCTTCTCTCAATTTCCTCACAGCTCATGTATTGTAATTTCATCCTGGGTATCAGTGAGACTAGGGTTATTTGCTGTATGAAGTCTCTATTTCTTTGTCGACATTTTTAAACTCTCTTTCACATGAAGATGATATTTGTTTACTTTATCAAGACTGAGAAATGTCAAGTTTATTTTCCTATTCTGTTAGGTCTCTAGAGAGCACCAGCTTTTTCTCGGGTGGCTCCTTGTGTGCTTGCTGCCACTGCTGAAACACAGGTGTCCTACCACTCTGCCTTTTAAACCCAAGTCTGCTAAATCAACATGCTCAACAGTGCAGTTCTATCATTCTTTGTAAAAATGCAGGTTTATGAAAATCATGCTGTGGAGTATCTGCTAAATAACATTTATTTATCCTTTTCTCCTCCATCCCCCTGCAGAACATGAATGTCTAAAGCTTTTTATTATAGTACAGTTTTCTTTTATTCAATTCTTCCTAAAATTTGCATAACTTGCTCTTCTTATCAATTGAATTTATTACTTATATACACAAATTTCCCCTTTGTTCTAGTTTATTTTCCAATACTAAAACTTAAGAATCCTTTTATAAAGGTTGAAGTCATGAGTTATAAAAATGTCATACAAATATTCTTTGATATTTTTCAGAGAATTTTTAAGGATCTGTTGTCTAACTTTTCCAGATTAATATAAAGTAATCAGAAATCATAACTAGTGCAGCTTTTGTTTCTGAAAACAATAAATAAATATTTCATATAAATTATGAAAATAATGAATAACTTGGAAGTATCAAACATAAGGAGAGATGCAAGGCAGAAGCTACATAATCACCAACATCCAACAGTCTTAAGATGTAGAGCGAGCAGTTACATTATTTTTTAATCTAAAGTTATTTGTTTGATAATTTCTGAGTTCCCTTCTTTCCTTTCCACTTACTCCCATTTACCTCACAACTTCATCTCAAATTTATGATCTCTTCCTTTCTAATTATTAGTTATACAGACACACATCACTGTCATTATCATCGTCATCATCCTCATTGTCATTGTCATCATCATCATTGGAATGTATTAGCCTTTTTCTTCTAAGTCAATAAATTTTTCTGCATAAACA
>PVIU01011090.1:23753-66620 GCA_004026605.1 Ondatra zibethicus
GCCTCTGGACCCCATGGCCTCTGGTCTCCAAGGCGTCTGGTCCTAATGGCCTCTGGTCCCCATGGCCTCTGGTCCCCATGGCCTCTGGTCCCCATGGCCTCTGGTCCCAGGGCCACTTGTTCTTTTGAACTTGTTTTGCAGGTCCTCCGCTTTTTGCAAACCAAAGGCTCCTTGCAAGCTTGTGTCAAGCAAGCCCATTAATCCTGTTTTCCCAACATCAAGTGGTTATTTCTTCACTCTAATGCATCTTTTGTTAATTATCAAAGTCTTTAAACTTCTAAATTATTTTAGTTAGCTGTGTTCCGTAATCCTTGATGTTTTTATTGCCATTGACTTGGAACACCTTGATCTATGATCATGTCACACAGTGAATTGAATCAGTCAATGCTGGTAGGTTTCTGAAACATTCCTTTTTCTTCTCCTTCTCCTCAGACATCTTTTCACGGGAGACATGATAACACAGAAATTATATAATTTCATAATGGCTTGTACATGTTCCACTGACTGTCCACACAGTTCTCACTTTAGGTTCTTTCTTCCTTATCTCTCATCATGTTTTCCTTTTCTTTTACATTCCTGTATCCCTCCCTCCCTTCATTTAATTTCATTTAAATTATGTGGTCCAGGCTGGTCTTTACCTCATATTCTATCTTTTAGCTTCATAAATGCTGACATTACAGTTGTGTGCTGCCATGTCCAGTTGGTGGCTCTCATTTTAAACTAAAAGCTAAACTTGATTCAGCTTTGTGAAGAAGCCATATTGAAAACAGTAATAGGACTGGCGCCCTGGCCTCTTGAGTCTGATAGTTGGCCAGTTTATGAATGCAAAGAAGAATTCTTGAAGGGAAGTAAAGGTGTTATTCTAGTGGAAACACACAAGTCAAGATGAATGCAACATATCCTTATTGATGATATAAAGGAGTGCTGGCACTCTAGATTGAAATATAAAATCCAGTGGTAGCCTTCTCTGTGAAACCAATGCCTTAATCAAGAGGAAATCTATACTTTCTTGAATTTTCTAAAGGCTGAGAATGATGAGTGAGGAGGCTTCAGAAAAATCGTACAAAACTAGATGTCTCCATGGGAAACCATGTTCAGAAGATGAATGTCAAAATGAAGCAATGAGTTCTTTTAACAACAGCAACTCCTTCATTCTACCACGAGGGATTTCCATTCAGAATTATTTTAATTATTTGGATTTTCTTTTCTAGCATCATTTAAGTTTTAATGAAGCTTTACCTCCATGTGTGACTGGTTCTTGGGTTTCAGGTTAGTTGAAGCAGCTGGATAGCCCCTGATAGGTGGGACTTTCTGGAGTGTGTAATTTTGGACACCAGGAGAAAAGACATGGGGTCTTGGATGGACCTGTGGGACTGAGGCATTTGGGGTTCCTAAATAGAGGAAGACTAGGAGTTGGAGATCTCTGCATGGGTCTCCAGCTTTGTGAGTAAGCTTGGGGGGGGGGTCATTTGAGACAAGCAACAAGAAGACCTTTAGGGAGTCCTGCCTGAGACTGAGGGAGAAATCCCATATGTGTGAGACAGACGTACGTTTCATTTTCAGGCAGTTATTGCAGCATTCAGAAGTTTTTACAATGATAATGTGTGGAGATGGCTATACCAAATGACTCTTTTGAATGTAGACAAAACAACCTTATCTTTGAAAAAAGATGTCTTCTAAGATTTTCATAGCTAGAGGCATAAATCAGTTACTGCTTAGAAGACTGAAAGGACCTCCAGGGCTCCTAGTAAGGGATAAGACAGTTAGTGACATTAAGTTGAGAGCAGTGCTTATTTATGATTGTGGAAAATCATACTGTCACTAAGGATTACAATCTACTTGACTCTCCTCTACCAATAGAGAAGGGAATCTTACAACATACCTGCTTCCAACATAGCTTGTAAATCATTTCAGTCTTCTGCTGAGAGTGTACTTGTTGGAAATTGTCGCCTGGGTGCTCTGATTTGGATGTATGAAAATACTAATACTCTTTCACATCTGCTAGCATAATATCAATTTTGAAACCTGTGGATCAAGAAGCAATGTTTACATTTATATTTTATTAAGAAATATATTTAAGGGTTTGGGGGAGATGGCTCAGTTAACAGAGTATTTGCTTTATAAGTTTGACATGCTTGAGTTTAGATACCCAATGTCAATATAAAAGTCAGGCATATCTATAACCCCAGGGCTAACGGAGTGGAAGCAGGAAGATCTCTGGACCTTGCTGACCAGTAACTATGGTTTCAACCAGAATCATTATCTCAGAAGCTAAAGTGACGTGAGGCTGAGGGAGACATCCAGTGTCAATCTCTGATCTCCACATGTACCTGCATACAAGTTCACCTTGAATGCATTATCATGTACATGAACACATTTACCTAAATCCACATGAACACACGTACACAAAGATCATAACACACACATACACACATGATGTTGGATGCCCTTCTGCATATGTGTTGCTCTTATTGGTTAATGAATAACGTTGTTTTGGCCTATAGTAGGGCAGAATATAGCCAGGCTGGAAAAGATATAGAGAGAGAGTAAGTGGAATCAAGGAGCTACCTTGTAGCTGCCGAAGGAGAAGGACTCGCCAGACCCTTAGTAACCTTACCTGTAGGCCACAGCCTTGTGGCGATACACAGATTGATAGAACTAGGTTAATTTAAGATGTAAGAGCTAACTAGGAATACACTAAAGTCACTGGCCAAACAGTGTTGTAATTAATATAGTTTCTCTGTGATTACTTGGGTCTGGGTGACTGGGAAATGAGTAAGCAGTATCCTCCTCCTCCTCTTACTACTACTACTCACACATGTGCATACACACACACACATGCATGCACACACACATACTGTGGAAAAAAAGTACATTTCAGTCATGTATGATAGTACATGTGTATAGTAATAAAACTTTGGAAATAATGTATGATCAGAAATTCAAGGGTGTAAGCTTCAGCAATATCATGAGTTTATAGCCAACCTGCAGCATTGAGACTCAGTGAGAAGGAAGAAAGAGAGGGTAAGAGGAAGAACTCACTCATAAGTCCAACACTTCCTATTGCCACCCCACCCCCAAATAACAAAAACAAAAATTGATATAGTTAATTTTCTCTTAAGGATCCACAATTCTAAATACTATTACAAATGTTCTTGATTAATTTGGGAATAAATGTCACTTCTTCAATGCTAATGGAGGAAGGAGCTGAGGATGAAGTAGAAACAACAGAAGAATCCTGTTGAAGATTTTATGTAAGGGAAGGTTTTATGAAACTGCTACAATTCATGACAAATGGGATGAGGATTTGCTTTTGGTAGATTGTGGAGGCCCAAAAATATGAGCCTATTTCCACCTTGTCTGAAGGTCAGAGAGGTTTAGCTTGTTCAAAGTTGTTAACAACAAGTGTGGCTACACACCCTAACCTAGGATGTGGCTACTTGGTATTTTGGACGTCAAGATGGCCCATACAGGTTGATCCTTTCCACCCTTGCCAGAGGTCAGAAAACTCAAGCATAGTTCTGCTCCTTCTTTTGAAATAGTAGGCTTGACATAGGGAGTAACTGCCTTCAGGATACTTAGTCTAGGGTGAGTTCACTGCCTATAAAACAGAAAGCTAATGACTTGATATCTCAAAATATTGAAGCAAATAACTATTCTAGTTGTCCTTTGTATCACGTTAAATCAGTGATTTGTTTTCTTCCTCCCATTGTATTGGGGTATAAAAATGTATGGAAAATTAAACATGAACAATTTTCAGTATTCACTGAAACCCCCCAATCCTAGCTTATGTTTCTGTTTTATTATTTTCACTCACGTCTTTGTACTCTTTACTAACATTTCTAATCCACCCTCCCCTACCCTGGTAAGTGGTACCTTCGTCAAAGCTGCTCTCTGACAGTAGATAAGCAATGAAGATGTAAACACTGTGGACAACAATATTTAGCATATGACAGAAATATAGTTCTTACAGCAGTCACTGTCTTAGCCGACAGTGACATTATGGGAAGTGCTGGTGCGCATAAATACTGTCAGGTGTGTAGGAAAGTCATTAGTGAAAGAAATAATCAATGCATATACAAGATTCCATTGTCTACGTTAAGAAATTATGACAATCACTTTGCCCTATGATCCCGACCATGACCACTGGCATCAATCCTCATTGAAGGAAGGACCTCTGTTAACAACAGTATTGTCGCTCACTGCAGACTCACATAAGTGCTACAACTTCAAAAAGCATCTTTAACGAAGGTATACATTTTCTCCCGAAAGGCATGTGCTTTAATTGACTATAGTAAATTATCAACATATCTTTGATATGTGCTGGCAAGCCAAGATTTTTCACTTGTTTGATGTTGACATTACTGAATCTGACTGAAGTACACCTCTACCAAGAACCTTTAATTATTTCATTTGTATTTTAGTTCACCCTCCTCTTCTATTCTATTTGAGACTGAGGTTTTGTCTGGTGCTGAGGCTTCTTTCCTCCAACCGTCCTGCCTCAGCCTACTCCCTGCTTTGATGACAAATGTGCCCAGAGTTCTAGACTCTACTGCACTTAGCAATGTCTGCAATGTACACAGGGCTGGGATTCATTTGTGTTCCTACCGAGAGGAGAAAAACCATTGACTGTGCAGTCATAGTCCTCCATAGTGCTCCGCACATATCACATACTTAGGGTCATGGATATACTATGCCTAGAATACAGATGATCCCAAATTTGCCCTAGAGAACAATTTTCAAAATAATCAAGTTGATCCACAAATGACCTGTATATGGCAAACTTGTCACTCAGCAGTGTAGAAATGTAGAATAATGTCAAATGAAAGAATATAGTCTTGAATAATTAAAAAACCGGAATTGAAATTCATATTTAGAAACAATTAGTAGAGACCAACCCAGAGGTATGGAAGGAGCAGATACATACTATAAACTTGCTTTAATAATATCCTAGTTGATGTAAATGCAAACATGGATAGAATGACGTCGGAATCAGAGGAAAATATCAGAAGCTTAAATTCTATATTTATAGCACACTATATACTGCAAAAGAAACCGCTAGTCAACAAAAACCTAGCATGATATCTCTGCAAATTCAAACAAAAAGACTAAATATATATATACATATATATTTATATATAGTATACTATATATATAATATATATATAATATGTATTAGAACTGTCATGATTCACTCTGTACACTTATTTAAATCATCTATTGTCCATAATATATGCTTTTATGGACCATCACAAGTAAAGAAAAGTGAGGGAAGAAGAGAAAATATTTTAATCTAAAAATCAGTAGCAGAAATATATTAAGAATTTGGTGAATATTATAAATTTATAGGTCTAAGAAACTTATCCAACTCCAAGTTCAATACACATAAATAAAATATGCCAACTCAAATCACAATGATATTAGTTAAAACAAGTGACACACAAATAAATACAAAGAGAAGGGTGATTTTTGTCGACTTCCAGAGGATTAAATATGAGAAAATGTCAAAAATTATCAGAAAATAATCCAGATGTCAATGGAACAATATATAAAATGAAGATGGGAAATAGGAAGGAAGAAGAGCAAGCAAGATAGAAACTGTTCTGTACAGGGAAAGGGTCTTTCAACAGTGAACGCTAAATAAACACTTTTGCAGACAAGCAACGCTGAGAGAATTTTTTTTCAATAATCTACATTTTTATTTTATCATATCTCTATCCACTTTTTTAAAAACAAGTACCTTGAATCTAATTTCCTTTGTTTAGCTTTTTCTCCTGACCATTACCAATAATAATTTATAACTAATGCCCTAAGCAATGGCAAATATCCATAATTCATTGAATGTCTAAAAACCATCCATCTCACCTCTTGGAGATGTGGGCATAGTATTCTTTTTTTGTTGTTATTGATTTCTTTTTTATGCGTGTGTTTTATTTCTTTTATTGCTTTATATATAATACCATTCAAACTTTCCACCTCCTCCCCTCCTCCCATTTCCCTTTCACTCCCCCATTAAACCTCCCCCTCCCTCTCAGTCCTAAGAGAGGGCAGGGAACTCTGCCCTGTGGGAAGTCAAGGCCCTCTGCCTTCCATCCAGGCCTAGGAAGGTATGCATCCTAACAGACTAGGATCACAAAAAGCCAGTACATGAAGTAGACTCAAATCTCAGTGCCATTATCATTGGCTTTTCAGTCAGCCCCCATTGTCAGCCACATTCAGAGAGTCTGGTTTTATGACATGCTCCTTCAGTCCCAGTCCAGCTGGCCTTGGTGAGCTCCCCTTAGATCAGTCACACCCTCTCAGTGGGTGGACCAACCCCTCGCAGTCCTGACTTCGCTGCTGATCTTCTCCCTCCTTCTGCTCTTCAGCTGGACCTTGGGAGCTCAGTCCAGTGTTCCGATGTTGGTCTCTGTCTCTATCTCCATCCATCGCCGCACAAAGGTTCTATGGTGATATTCAAGATAGTCATCAGTGTGGATATGGGACAAGGCCAGTTCAGGCACCCTCTCCTCTACTGCCGAAGGACCTAGCTGGGGACATCCCTGTGGACACCTGCAACCCCTCTAGAGCCAAGTCTCTTGCCAACCCTTAAATGGCCCCCTTAATTAAGATATCTCCTTCCCTGATCCCATATCCGCCCTTCCTCCATCTCAACCATCCCATTTGCCTGAGCTCTCCCCATTCCTTCCCTTCTCCCTTCTTTCTGCCCCTCTCCCCTTCCCCCCGCCGCACCTCCATCCCTATGCTCCCAACTTTTGCCTGGCGATCTTGTCTGCTTCCAATTTCCAGGAGGATCTATATATGTTTTTCTTTGGGTTCACCTTGCTATTTGGCTTATCTAGGATGGCAAAATATAGGCTCAATGTCCTTTGTTTATGGCTAGAATCCACTAATGAGTGAGTACATACCATATTCATTTTTTGGGTCTGGGTTATCTCACTCAGGATAGAGCAAAATTCAAGATAACATTGTTTTTTTTTTTGTTTTGTTTTTTTTACCACTGAGTAGTACTCTAATGTGTATATGTGCCACACTTTCTTTTTCCATTCTTCCATTGAGGGGCATCTAGGTTGTTTCAAGGTTCTGACCATTACAAATAGTGCTGCTATGAACATAGTTGAACAAATGCTTTTGTAGTGTGATTGAACATCTCTTGGGTATATTCCCAAGAGTAGTATTGCTGGATCCTGAGGTAGGTTGACTCCCAATTTCCTGAGAAACTGCCACACTGATTTCCAAAGTGGTTGCACAAGTTTGCATTCCTACCAGCAATGGATGAGTGTTCCCCTTATTCCACATCCTCTCCAGCATAGGTTATCATTGGTGTTTTTGATTTTAGCCATTCTGAGAGGTGCAAGATGGTATCTCAAAGTTGTTTTGATTTGCATTTCCCTGAGGCTAAGGAAGTTGAACATGATCTTAAGTATCTTTTGGCCATTTGAACTTCTTCTGTTGAGAATTCTCTGTTCAGTTCAGTACCCCTTTTCTTAATTGGGTTATTTAGAATTTTAATGTCTAGTTTCTTGAGTTCTTTATATATTTTGGAGATCAGGCCTTTGTCTGACGTGGGGTTAGTGAAGATCTTCTCCCATTCAGTAGGTTGCCTTTTTGTCTGAATGACTGTGGCCTTTGCTTTACAGAAGCTTCTCAGTTTCAGGCGGTCCCATTTATTCATTGTTGCTCTTATTGCCTGTGCTACTGGGGAATGTAGGAAGTAGTCTCCTGTACCCATGTGTTGCAGACTACTTCCAATTTTCTCTTCTGTCAGGTTCAGTGTGTTCAGATTTATATTAAGGTCTTTAATCCATTTGGACTTGAGTTTTGTGCATGGTGATAGATAAGGGTCTAATTTCATTCTCCTATAGGTTGACATCCAGTTATGCCAGCACCATTTGTTAAAAATGCTTTCATTCTTCCATTGTATAATTTTAGTCTCTTTGTCAAATATGAGGTGTTCATAGGTTTGTGGATTAATATCGGGGTCTTCAATTCGATTCCATTGCTCAACGTCTCTGTTTTTATGCCAATACCAAGCTGTCTTCATTACAGTAGCTCTGTAATAGCGTTTGAAGTCAGGGATGGTAATGCCTCCAGAAGTATCTTTATTGTATAGGATTGTTTTGGCTATCCTGGGTTTTTTGTTTTTCCATATAAAGTTGATTATTGTTCTCTCAAGGTCTGTGAAGAATTTTGTTGGGATTTTGATAGGGATTGCGTTGAATCTATAGATTGCTTTTGGTAGGATTGCCATTTTTACTATGTTGATCCTACCAATCCAAGAGTGTGGGAGATCCTCCCATTTTCTGGTATCCCCTTCAATTTCTTTCTTCAAAGACTTAAAGTTCTTGTCAAATAGATTTTTCACTTCCTTGGTTAGTGTTACCCCAAGATACTTTATGTTATTTGTGGCTATAGTGTAAGGTGATGTTTCTCTGATTCCCCTCTCTGCTTCTTTATTCTTTGTGTATAGGAGGGCTACTGATTTTTTTGAGTTGATCTTGTATCTTGTCTCAGTAATGAAGGTATTTATCAGCTGTATAAGTTCTTTGGTAGAGTTTTGGGGTTCACTTATGTACAATATCATATCATCTGCAAATAACGAAAGTTTGACTTCTTCCTTTTCAGTTCAAATCCCCTTGATTTCCTTATGTTGTCTTATTGCTATTGCTAGAACTTCACGCACTATATTGAAGAGGTATGGAAAGAGTGGACAGCCTTGTCTTGTTCCTGATTTTAGTGGAATGGCTTTAAGTTTCTCTCCATTTAATTTGATGGTAGCTGTCAGCTTGCTGTATATTGCTTTTATTATATTTAGGTATGAACCTTGTATCTTTAATATCTCCAAGACCTTTATCATAGAGGGGTGTTGAATTTTGTCAAATGCTTTTTCAGCATCTAATCAAATGATCATATGGTTTTTCTCTTTCAGTTTTTTTATATAATATATTACATTGATAGATTTTTATATGTTGAACCAACCCTGCATCTCTGGGATGAAGCCTACTTGATCATAATGGATAAGATTTTTTTGATGTGTTCCTGGATTCTGTTTGTCAGTATTTTATTGAGAATTTTTGAGTCAATGTTCATGAATAAGATTGCTCTGTAATGCTCTTTCTTGGTAGTGTCTTTATATGGTTTAAGTATCAGGGTAACTAGCTTCATAAAAAGAGTTTGGCAATGACTCTTCTGTTTCTATTATGTGAAGCACAGTAAGGAGTATTAGCTCTTCTTGGAAGTTCTGGTAGAATTCTGCATTAAAGCCATCTGGTCCTGGGCTGTTTTTGGTTGGGAATTTTTGATGACAGCTTCTATTTCCTCACGACTTATAGGTTTATTTAAATTGTTCACTTGGTCTTGATTTAATTTTGGTATATGGTACTTATCTAAAAAAGATCCATTTCTTTTACATTTTCCAATTTTGTGTCATACAGGCTTTTTTAGTAAGACCTAATGATCCTCTGAATTTCCTCAGTGTCTGTTGTTATGTCCCCCTTTTCATTTCTGATCTTGTTAATTTGCATGTTCTCTCTCTGCCTTTTGATTAGTTTGGATAGGGGTTTGTCAATCTTGTTGATTTTCTCAGCTCTTTGTTTCATTGATTCTTTGGATTGTGTTCTGTGTTTCTATGTTGTTGATTTTAGCCCTCAGTTTGATTATTTCTAGTCTTCTACACCTCCTGGGTGAGTCTGCTTCTTTTTTTTTTTCTATAGCTTTCAGGTATGCTGTTAAGTCTCTAATGTGATCTTTCTCCGTTTTCTTTATATGGGAACTGGGTGTTATGAACTTTCCTCTTAGCACTGCTTTCATAGTGTCCCATAGATTTGGGTATGTTGTTTCTTTATTTTTGTTGAATTCAAGGAAGACTTTAATTTCTTTCTTTATTTCTTCCCTTACCCAGGGGTGGTTCAGTAGTTGACTGTTCAGTTTCCATTTATTTGTAGGCTTTCTGGGGGTAGAATTGTTACTGAATTCTAACTTTATTCCATGGTGATCCAATAAGACACAGGTGGTTACTCCAACTTCTTTGTATCTGTGGATATTTGCTTTGTTACCGAGTATGTGATCAATTTCCAAGAAGGTTCCATGAGATGCTGAGAAGAAGGTCTATTCTTTTCTATTTAGGTGGGATGTTCTATAGATGTCTGTTAAGTCCATTTAATTCATTACATCTGTTAGTTCTCTTATTTCTCTGTTAAGTTTCTGTCTTGTTGACCTGTCCATTGGTGAGAGAGGAGTGTTGAAATCCCTTACTATTAGTATGTTGGGTTTGATGTGTGCGTTTAGTCCTAGTAATGTTTCTTTTTACTTATGTGGGTGCTTTTACATTGGGGGCATAGATATTCAGGATTGAGACTTCATCCTGATGAATTGTTCCTCTAGTGAGTATACAGTGTCCATCTCCATCTCTTCTGATTGACTTTAGTTTGAAATCAATTTTGTTAGATATTAGTATAGCCACACCTGCTTGTTTCTTAGGTCCATTTGATTGGAAAACCTTTTCCCAACACTTTACTCTGAGGGAGTGTCTGTCTTTGAGGTTAAGGTGTGTTTCTTGTAAACAGTAGAATGTTGGATCCTGTTTTTGTACGCATTCTCTTAACCTGTGCCTTTTTATAGAGGAATTGAGTCCATTGATATTAAGTGATATTAATGATCAGTAGTTGTTAACTCCGGTTATTTATTTATTTATTTATTTATTTATTTATTTTGGTGGTAGTGTTTGTGTGTTTCCCTTCTTTGAGTTGCACTGGTGTAGGGTTGTCAAATGCCTTTGTTATTGTGGGTGTTGTTGGCTTCCCTGGGTTGTGGTTTTCCTTGTAGTACTTTCTGTAAGGCTGGGCTTGTGGCTACGTGTTGTATAAATCCGTTTTTGTCCTGGAATACCTTGTTTTCTCCATTGATGATGGTGAAAGAAATTTGCTGGGTATAGTAATCTGGCTTGCATCCATGGTCTCTTAGTGTCTGCAGCACATCTATCTACCTTCTGGCTTTCATGGTTTCCATAGAGAAATCAGGTGTAAAATGATATGTTTACCTTTCTATGTTACTTGACCCTTTTTCTTTGCAGCTCTTAATGTTCTTTATTCTGTATGTTTTGTGTTTTGATTATTATATGGCAAGGGGATTTTTTTTTTGATCCAGTCTATTTGGTGTTCTGTATGCTTCTTGTATCTTCATAGGAATATCCTTCTTTAGGTTGTGAAAGTTTTCTTCAATAATTTTGTTGAATATATTTTCTGCGCCTTTAAGCTGTAATTCTTCTCCTTCTTAGGTTTGGTCTTTTCATGGTATCCCAGATTTCCTCCATGTTTTGTGTTAAGAATTTGTTGGATTTGCTGTTTTCTTTGATCAATGATTTTATTTCCTCTATAGTATCTTCAGCGCCTGAGATTCTTCTTCTATCTCTTGTATTCTGTTGGTTATACTTGTCTCTATAGTTCCTGTTCATTTACCCAGATTTTCCATATCCAGCCATCCCTCGGTTTGTGTTTTCTTTATTGACTCCATTTCAGTCTTCAAGTCTTGAACTGTTTCCTTTACCTGTTTGATTGCTTTTTTTTTTTTTTTTTTTTTTGGTTTTCTTGGGTATCTTTGAGGGATTTATTAATTTCATCTAACTTTTTGTTTGTCTTTTCTTCCATTTCTTTAAATGAGTTTTTCATTTCCTGTTTAAGGGCCTCTATTATTTTCATAATGTTATTTTTAAAGTCGATTTCTTCTACTTCTTCTGGATTAGGGTGTTCAAATCTTCCTGTTGCATGTTCACTTGAATCTGGTGTTGTCATGTTGCTTTTAAGGTTGTTGGAGGAATTCTTGCATTGGTTCCTGCCCATTTCTTACTTCAAATGTGGTCAGGAGAGTCTTGGCGTCGGATTGTGGTCTTGGGGGATTTTGTTGGGCTTCCCATTCTTAGGACCCCTCAGCACTGGAGCTGGCTCTCAGATTGCCCCTGCCCCACATAAGGCTATGCTAGAGGATCTAAGGACCCCGCAGATGGAAAGGAGTGCTTGGTGGCAAGATGGGATGGGGTAACTAGAGAAAGCCAGTAGCTGGGGAGATACCCCGCTGAATGACCAGAAACATTTAGGGGGCCTGTACTCTGTTCCCAGGACCTTCTGGCTGGGCGGTCACACACTTACCCCTCTGGATGGATCTCCTCAGTACAGCAGCAGGCATTCTTGCTGGGCCAAGGACCTCACAGACAAAAGGGTGGGCTTGGGAGGACAGGGTCATGTGGAACAAAGAAGCCCCTGCAGCAGGAGCTGAAGGGACCTGTACTCTGTTCCCAGGACCTTTCAGCTGGGCTGGCACACACTTACTCCTCTGGATGGATCTCCTTAGTACAGGAGCAGGGATTCTTGCTGGGCCAAGGCGAGAATTCTTTTTTCAGCAGGCAGGAGCAAGAAGGAATACTCAAGGGCACTTTTGAAGCAGCAGGAAAGCTAAATTTGCATCCACACAAAGGAAGAAGCAATGGAAAATAATGAACATTTCTTTAAATATAAGAAATGTTTCTCTCCATTTGAATGTACTTAAAATATAACCAACTAGTTAAAGTGAGAATAATGGTAGCATATTGTGTGGCATTACAGCATATGTTTCAGTAAATGTGTGCTATCAGTATCACACAGGACAGAAACAGGGAGAGCTGTACAATTCTCTAAATTAGTTACATGTGAAATTATATGTTATTTGAAACTACTTCACATTACCTTAAAGTTAAATAGTTTAAAGCTAGAAGAAATGAAAAAGGGGGAGTGTTGTTGCTTGTTTTTTTTATTTTTTATTCTTACTCTTTACTCTTTTGGCTCTTTTAGAGGCCCACCCTGCTCCCAAATAGACACATGGAGGCTTATTATTACTTATGAATGTCTGGCCTTAGCTTAGCTTTTCTCTAGCCAAATTTTCTTATATAAATTATCCCGCCTATCTACCTTTTGTGTCTGGGATTTTACCTTTTCTTACTTCTGTATATATTACTTTCACTCTTACTCTGTGGCTGGCTGTGTGGCTGGCCCCTTGTTTTCTCCCAATTGTCTTCCTCCTTGTTCTTCTTTTTCTCCTCCTTTTTCTCCTCTCTGCATGCCAGCCCTGCCTGTCCTTGCTCCTGCCTCACTATTGGCCGTACAGCTCTTTATTAGGCCATCAGGTGTTTTAGAGAGGCAAAGAATCATGGGCTCACAGAGTTAAACACATTCAGCATAAAAGAATGCAACACATCTTTGGATCATTAAACAACTGTTCCAGAGCATAAAGAAATGTAATACATCTTAAAGTAATATTCTACAACAGGCAGAAAATGAAATTAAGAGATTGAGAAACAGAAGCAACGCTGGCTATGAAGAAAAATGTGGAAATAAAATTGAATACTAAAATAAATTTTTAAAATGAGACAATATAAAGAACAAAAGGAAAAATGTAACAACATATAGAAATCAAGGTATAGCTAAGTCTAATAATGATTTTAACTTCATTCATGAAGTCCAAGTATAAGCAGAAATAAAAGACCTATAGATAATGGTAAGAATAAAGGATTCTGTCCTGTGGCCTATTTAAAGGAAATGAGATTTAAATATAAAATTAAACTAGACATAAATATCCGTAAATTAAAATATTAATATGCTTGGTCAAACTGATACTCACCAGGATATTAAGAACAGCAAATTGATCTGGGTGCACATAGACTCCAGGCCTCCAAAAGGTCTTCTGTCCTCTTTGGCCTCATCCACACCTTCATTTAGACTCCTTCCTCCTCACTGAAGCTTGTTGTTATAATATTTCTACCTATATATTTCATATTTGTGCACCTTAGTTTTTGATAATCTATGTTCTTCCCTATCTTTGACTTGTCTGTAATCCTGCCTATGAGAAAAAAACATGGTATATGCATCTTTATTGTGAGTCCTATCACTTAGCATGATAGATGATGATTTACAGTTTCTTCTTCCTGTAAATGAACTCATTTTCTTCTTGTTTACAGCCAAATGAAACACAACTCCATGTAAATACATCACATTTTCCTTAGACGTTCACCTAAAGATGGGTGTATTTCTGGTTCCATAACTTGCTTTTTATGACTAGTGTTGCACTAAGCATAGATCTGAAAGTATGTCCTTGGTGTACTGACTTTGATTCCTTTTAGAATAAGCTAAAGAGGACATCCTCACTGATTTCTATTATACATTTACATTGTCTCCTGCAGCATGGGAAGGATACTCAATACATTCTCACTGTGTCTTGTCATTTGGTTTAATTGAAGAAAGTTATCTTTTTTTTCCTTATTCTTTTATTTTTTTCCATTTAAAAAAATGTACATTTCCTCCCCTTCTCCCAGTTCCCTCCCGCTCCCCCCCCCCTGCTTCCTTAAAAGAGGGCATGGTGCCCTGCCCTGTTGGAAGTCCAAGGCCCTCCCTCCTCCATCCCAGCCTAGGAAGATGTGCATCCAAATAGACTAGGTTCCCAAAAAGATAATACATGCAGAAGAGATAGGTCCTAGTGTCATTAATGATGGCTTCTCAGTCTGCCCCCATTGGCAGCCACATTTAGAGAGTCCAGTTTGATCATATGCTCGTTCTGTCCCAGTCCAGCTGGATTTGGTGAGCTCCCATTAGATCAGGCACACTGTCTCAGTGGGTGGTCCAGCCCCTCATGGTCCTAACTTCCTTGCTCATCTTCTCCCACCTTCTGCTCTTCGACTGGACTTTGGGAGCTGAATCCATTGCTCTGTGAATGTGGGTCTCTGTCTCTATCTCTATCCATCAGACAAAATTTCTATGGTAGTGATCAAGATATAAAGAAAGTTATCTTGATGATGATGAGATGTACTCACAATGTGGTTTTAATTTGTTTTTTTCTGATAGCTGAACATGTTGAACCTTTTCACTTTCCTTACTGATTATTACATTTCATTTTTTAAAAATTGTTTGATTCATATTCTCATTTTTTGATTGGATAATTTGATGATTTTGGATATCAAAGCCTCATTGGATGGGATCCACTGTGTTTTCAGATTCCAGAAGAACTGTGCCCACTTCAGTGACCATTATCCCAGTTAGTTCTGATAGACTACAGGGCTTCTCTTACAGCGTGGAACCAAGGCAAGAATGGTATAGGGCACAGGAAGGGGAATAATGAATCACTAGAAAAGTTTGGGAGAATAATGGACTATTATACACAATGTAATGCATTAAAATGGTATTCATCTATAATTTATCTTTAATAGATGCATACAGTATAGAGCTCCCAAGTCATTTGAACATCTTTCAAGCAATTCTTGTAACATTTTCATAAAGAAAGGAGGGTACCATTGTCTTATTCACTTTGTAGACGGTAGATCTTTATAATAAAGAAAAACTGAACATTCATGTGTCAATTATTGCAATTTCCTGAGCTTTGTAATCCTCTCCAGGAAAACAGTATCTAATTTTAAAGGCATTAACAGGGAAAAAGTATAGTAAACCTTATTTAAAATTGTCCCCTTTCATTTTTATAGATATGTTTCTCTGTGTAGCAGAAGATTCTGAATTTAGTTGTTGACATTGTCCAATTAACAGGGTCACATTTAGCCAAGATTTGCAACACAAATGTAGCAGTTCTAATATGCTCATTTCGTAGTAAATACTTGGCATTGTATTTTGTATATTTACACTGTGACTGAGATGAAATCTCTAGGGACTTGGTTATTAGAAGTCAAGGCTAGGCAATGTTTCATCTTCAGCAGCACCTGAGTGTGTGTGAATACACACAGAAGCATCACCTGGTTAACCTTTCCTAGATTGGTATAAAATCCAGATGAAATAGAAAAATTGGGTCAAATTATAACTATTATTAGAAATGCTATGCTAGTATGCTTTGCCTCGTCACTTGACTAGTAAGCTCTCAAAGCAACTGGAAATGAGAGGAAAGCTTGGCTTCTTTATTTCGGGTCAGTCACCTGTGTTCCTCTCCAGGAATGACTAAAATGCCAGGCCTCTGCTCCTTCAAAGCTGAGGGCAAATATAAGAACAAGAATATATCTTCTATCAACTTTTACAAAGTCAGGTTCCACATTCCCAAATGGTGCCCCAAAGTCTCCAATCTTCTCCTAAATCTGCAGTCATCTTGTATTCCAGAACTCTCAGAGCCTCAACCGGCGGGCCACTCCTTCTGAGATGACCTCAGACAGGAGCATTGTTTCGCCTGAGCCAGGTCATACATCCAAGTGACAGCACCTTGTCTAGGAAGTGATCAGCTAGGCCTCAGTTTGACCAGAACTTGTTAAAGATACCTACCCTGCCCCAGTTCTCTCTCTGACCAAACCCAAAGCTCATGCCGGTACCCCAAAGGTCGTCTAAATATTTACTTTGTCTTTGTGTTTGCTTGCTCTGATCTGTGCCGGCTTCTGCCATATTGATACCCTACATCTCACCTATGGCCCAGGACTCTAGATACACAGTGATAACTGGAATTGAGTAACTCATCTAAAATAATTAAGATTTTATATTAAAAACCAATTTCTATAAAAACAGAAGGTTTAAAAATCTTGTGCAAGACGTGTGATCTCTTATAATTACCATCAATTAGAGAGTAAGAACTTTAAAAAATAATTTTAGTAACTGAAATTGCCTCCAAGTTCTCAATGCATCTTACACTTTTATCTTTAATAAAAAAATTAGCTGTTTTATTTAGTGGTGATATAAGTATTTAATCTCAGTTAGTTTACTAACACCATTATGAAATTCAAAATATATTATTTTTAAACTGATGACCAATGTTGAGTTTCTGAGTTTTTTTTAGGAAACTTAAGGATGTTAATTGTTCTCTCAAACCAAGGAATTGGTAATATAGAGGACACTATAAAAAAGATAAGCTGGAATACTAAAACCATTCTCAATTCAGTATCTCCCATAAATGTATTCTTAACTTCATTATTATGCTTTAATAGGAAGGAAATATGCAGTAAAATTATCATTTATTTACCCATCAACATTTATTAAACAGTTATGACTCTGGAAAATCTAAATTCAACAGGTAAGAAATGTTCTAACCGTCTGTCCTATCCTGAGAACAAGAAGGCTGGACCATAGGTAGCCAAGACCAATATTTAGAACGATATTTTAAAGTTAATTGATACTTTTGGTGTGGGAAAGCTGAAGACTTTAGAAGAGAAGCAAGGGCTTGATAGAGCCGTTAAATTCAACCTGGAGTTTCTATCTTCATTTCTACATTTATTCATAATTAAAATAGCTAAGATGCCACTGGCACCTCATTCCCCAAGGTGATGCTGTGCCTTATTTTCAGCATCCTCTTAGGAGTTTGTTTTCCTCACACAGGTGCCTCCCCACTGAGTCTCCCATCCTGAAAACCCCATTCAGAGTATTGCTCTCTTCATTTCTTTTCTTGCTCTTTCCCCATTTGGTAAATCTGGTCTCTGTAGGAAAAACAGCAGCCATTTCACTTTAAAAGGAAATCTATTTTAAGTAACAGCAGCTTGGGGAAAGTGTGCAGACTTTAATCCTTCCTCCTCTTTTCTTGAACAATGCTAGTTGGCATGCAGTCAGCAGGAAAGTGAACCTGGAGCTTTCAGAGAAACATTCTCCGCAGAAAGTCGTGGCCCATTATGACGGGAACAAAGGCAACTCCCTTGGAATCATTTTCTAGGAAAGCATGTTACAGCACTGTGACTTTATTACAAAAGAAGGAATGACAAAAGAAGACAAATAGAGAGAGGAAAATGAAAAAAGGAATATAAAATAAAAAGAAAGCAACACTCAGATAGGAAATAATAAAGTATTTTCTCTGATTCTCACAATTGATATGTTATTTTTGATAACCTACTTTTGATCGCATTTGGTGGTTTGATCATGCCATTCAGTGTTTATTTTAACAAGCTATTGCTATTACTATGTTTTCTTTGGATATATCCATCTATTTTAATATATTAAGAGGAGGGAAATGCTTGTAGAGCATGAGAAACCTCCCTTCTCGCTCGGCATCATTTCCTTAAGGGTTAGCTATCAGTGGTGGTTAAGAAAACCCTCATTTCTGAACAGCTCTTAAATGGTGTTTTCATTTAGTTAGTATTATCTGAAACAGCTGTGTCACAGTTGGCAGTCACAGCTGGTTATCTTCTTGGTGTTTAGCTTCTTGTTTGTTGTGGTTTTGGGTTACATCATTTAAAAAGTTACATAGAAAAATTGTCTTCATATTTTGTGTTGCTGTTGAGCATGTATGTTCGTTGGCTTTCCTTGTTGGTTTCTATATGTCTTAAAGTTTCCAAATTGATGCCGGGTGTTGGTAGCACAGGCCCTTAATTCTAGCACGTGGGAGGCAAGCAGATCTCTGTGAGTTCAAGGCCAGTCTAACAAGAGTTAGTTTCCAGACAGGCTCCAAAGCTACACAGATACTCTGTTTCCAAAAACAAAGACAAAACCAAACAAACAAAAAAAGTTTCCAAATTGATAACATCATCATTCTAGTTTGTCATTGGGATATTGTATATCCCTTTCCTAATGTAGTTTCTCAGCTTAGAGTTTTAGGAAATATTTTCTGTTTTTGAGTAAACAGTGTGCACATGTAGATATGTGTGTGTGTGCGTGCGCGCGCACCTTCAATTTGAATTACATTTACTTTCAAAGCATAAGCAGACATTTACATTTCACTTTCTTACAAGCATCTGTGTAGGGGAGCAAGGCATAATACAACCTGCCCATTCTAAACAGTAGTTGTATGTTGCTTGCACAAATTAAGTTTGCCACTGTCATTATATTTCTAAGGCTGGGACAGTTAGGAAGGGGATGTTACTTTAAAAGATATTTAAGTACATATTTCTTGAGATTTTTATACAATGAGTATATTTTACAGTGTACTGTGATTATAGGATGTATTTAATGTCTAGTTATTTAGTTCTTCCATTATGTGAATACAGGATGGGATTCCCAGAAGAAAGTCTGAACGCAATGCAGTAGCACTTCTGGCTATTTCCAAGCTGGCAGTGTCGTGTTTCTATTATTATTATATGCTTCCCATGGAAAGCGGTCCTGGGGTGTGTGTGTGTGTGTGTGTGTGTGTGTGTGTGTGTGTGTGTGTGTGTGTGTGTGTGTGGTTTTTCGGCTTCTCCTATTTAGTAAGCGTACAGAGGATGGATGGTGAGAATGACACTATTCTCCATAACATTGATTCTGACATAATCAGTTTCCTTCGTAATAAATGTTCCTACCAGTGAGTCACTATTTCTGTTCATCTTCTTTAGGTCACAGAATACAATGACTGTCGTTGGTTGTTTTGTTTTGTTTATTTGCTTGTTTTTATCCTCTTTGGGGGCAGCCACCCAGCACCCAAATAAATAACCAGAGACCTATTCTTACTTACGAATGCCAAGCCTTAGTTTGATTTGTTTCTAGCCAGCTTTTCTAACTTAAGTTAACTTCTTTCTCTGTATGTTTTGTATCTGGACTTCTTACCTTTCTCTAGTCTGTAAGTCTTTCTTCCACAGCTGGCTGTGTGGTTGGGTAGTTGGTCCGCGGCATCCTCCTCTCCTTCTTTTCTCTCCAGCCTGATTTCTCCTATTTATTCTCTCTGCCTGGCAGCCTTGCCTATCCCTTTCCTGCCTAGCTATTGGCTGTTCAACTGGACTAATCAGGTGTTTAAAGCAGAAAAGTAACACATCTTTATAGAGTTAAACAAATGCAACAGAAAAGAATGCAACATATCTTTGCATCATTAAACAAATGTTCCACAGCATAAACAAATGTAACACATCTTAAAATAATATTCCACAACAAGTTACTATATGGAGATTGTGAGGGTAGAGCAAAGGATGAATAAAAAATTCCAGTCTAGGTGACTAGGCACATGGTAACATGCCAATACGCCTAATTCCAGTCTAGGTGACTAGGCACATGGTAACACACCAATACGCCTAAGTGTGAGGCAATGTTAGGCACTTCTCATTCACCTAGTGTCTGTTTAGTAGGCTGTTCATCCACATTTATTCTGGAAGGACTCATATAATTACTTAGCACTTATATGCATCTATTTTGTGACAATGTTGTGTGTGTGTGTGTGTGTGTGTGTGTGTGTGTGTGTGTGTGTGTAAATGCATGTGAATATCAGAGGTAAACTATTCAGGAGTCAGTTCTCTACTCCTACTGTGGATTCCAGATATCCAATATGCAAGTGATGTCATCAGGCCCAGCTGGAAATTGTGCCATCTTATTGGTCCCCAACATAAAAAAAGGTTTTTATTGCAAATACCCAACAAAAAGTTCAACGTCAATGAAAAACAACAAAAATAACCTTTATTCGAGAAAGATAGATGATGAAATATCTGGTTTTAAATGGTACCCTGACTTCTTTTAAAGTGACAATAGTTGAACCTATTCTTTGAACATTTCACACGTGTATATAATCAATTCTGATCCAGCAGCTCCCACCTACTTTCACTCACCCCTCTATGCCATCTACCCACCTCCTTTCAATTCCTTTTCTTGCAATCATGTCTTCTAGTATTGTGTTGAGGTTTGCTGGATTTAATCAGTGTTGTCGGTGTCACTAAGAGCTAGCCCTCAGCCAATGGAGCCTGCTGGGTACACAGCCGAAGATAAAGGCTGCTCCTCCCAAAGCAGTCAGTAGAGGGCTAGAGTCCTGACTGATGAATGACAGTTGAAAGGTCCAGCTTATGAAGACCCATTGCAGGCAGCGAGGGCTGCGTAGGACCAGGGCTGCTGCACTGGGGCCATATTCAGCAGAGGGCATCCCACAGCCCTTCTCATCATCCTCTGGCTCTTTCGTTCTTTCTGCCCCTTCTCCTATAATCTTTTCAACTTCAGTGTTTTTATACTGTTGATGGATTTATTTTGACAAAGAAAGAAAAACAGAAATTAAAGACATTTTAATCCAGATAATTTTTTATATTATTGATTTCCAACATTTGCAAATGTTTGTAACATTTTGGGTAACTGTAAAGACTTTAAGAACCAGCATGAGCCAGCACTCGGGTGGCAGAGGCAGGCAGATCTCAGCCAGCCTGGGCTACAAGAGCTAGTTCCAGGACAGGCACCAAAGCTACACAGAGAAACCCTATCTTGGAAAACGAAACAAAGAAGAAACAGCATGAGCTGTAATTAGCCTGTCATCATATTTGACACTTAAATATTGACTCGTGTCATTATTCCAATGGGCTCTTCCTTCATCCCTTCATAGGCGATGGCAGAGGGAAATGGCTTAAGCAACTGGAGTAGCCCTGGACAGGAGCTTTATCTGTTTTCTCTAATATTTATGAAATAAATACTTCAGAACACATAACTCAGGGAAGAGCATGCTTCTCAGCCCTTTGAATGGAAAGCCGACACTTTGTCCTCATGGCTGAGAGTAGACTTTCCTTCTGGCTCTCTAGACTTTTGTCAAATCTGATCTAATCCCTGGAGCACGTACTTTGTTCTGTCATAACTTAGTCTGAAAAGATTCAGAATTCAAGGGTTCTAATCATTTTCTCTCCCTTCCTCTCCATAATATTCATATTTATCCCTTTTACTCTATATGGATAAAATCATTTATTCTCTATTGACAAAATTAGTAGGTATGTTGAATTATCAGGTTCATATAACATTTGACATAGCTGGTGTCTTACATCCCATGACTCACTTGAGAATTTTCACATTCTTACATATGTCTTCCTTCAAACTCAGAGCCAGATAATCACAGGTGCTCCCGTATTTGCCCTCATGCTAGTTTATCCTAAACTTCGATTGCTCCACTATGAGTAGTCAGAATGTAACGTAAGAGTGATTGTATTCTTCTTTTCCAACTCTTTTTGGATTTCATTTCAAGATTAAATGATGTGGTTAGACATTTTCCTTTGACTTTGGCATCTAAATTTTACAGTTATGAAACTAACTAAATTTCATAACTAAATTTCTACAGTTATGAAAAATTGTGTGGAGCACATTGATTCAGAGAATTTCAAGACTCAGAAAATTTTCTTGAAAATTTTTACAATTGTCAGTTTTCTTTGGCTTCAAATGAAGCTGAGAGGCAATTTCTACAGTATTTGATGAAGTCATGCTAGGTGTGTGCAGAGCAGGTGTGCAATGTTAAAAGTATGTGTGACAGTGCAGTATGACAAGGACCAAGATGAAAGAGACCCTTAGCATCATGAAAGGACGTGTAGGACAGACGACATGTAAGGTATCACAAAGGAGAAACTCCAGAAGAATTGTTTACTCTGGTAAACAGTAGATAAATACATTTTCTAGGCTTGTAGAAAACACTTTGATTATTCAAAATCAAACCAGGTCCTATCGAGATGGCTCAGTATCTGCCCTGTTAGCATGAGCATTTGAGCCAGATCTCCAGCTCCTGCGTACAGAGGTGAGCTCTGCCTTCACCTGTAACCCAGCGCAGGGGTGGCAGAGACAGGACAAGCTCTCTGCCCCAGTCAGAGTCCCTACTTCAGAAAAATATGCCAGAAATGCATTTGACAAGATACTTTCTGGCCTACACACACACAAGCACATGCAAAAATACACACATGATTCTATGAACATGTACACATATATCACCAGCAGCAACAGCAGCCATTTCCCTGATAAAAAGTTTTCCAAGCACGTGCAGAGGCATGGAAGAGATATTCCTATTGTTTCTCTGTCACTGAACATGTATTTTCGGTATTTTGTGGTTTCAGATATGATTTTTATGCTATTATCTTGGGGCAATGACAAGAACAGAATGTAGAACTGAATTCTCCTTTCTCTGTAACCCACTGCATGCTGTAATCCACAATCCAGTACACACGTAATGGTACCCTGTCATATTACTGACTCATGGTAGGTACCGGGAGCAGTAATGACAATCAACACATTTCCAACATTGTTAAAAAGATGGAAGATTAGAATGCATGTTGTTCCTGGTGACCATGAAGTCAGACTATGATTAGTGCAGTATTCTCCTGGTAAACATTCAATTTCAGTCTGCTTTGGTAAAGTTTGTATTGTGGTACATAAGGTAAGACATGCAGCCATTCTCCATAGGAATGCTGTGTTCAGGAGCAGACCCGAGCCTGGACGACTAGAACCAGAGGCCCTGGCTTACTCTTACAAGTGAGGCTTTGATAGTAAGTTTTCTGCCATGCTCATCTGAGATGAGAAAACTAACAGTCAGATAGATGGTAAAGTCAACACAGAACATTGAAATATGGGGCTGGAGAGAAGGCCCAGCTGGGAAGTCAATCTACTGCTCTGGAAGAGGAGCAGAATTTGGTTCCTAGTGCCCACTGCAGATGGCTCCCAACAGCCTAAAACTCCAGCTGCAGGGGACCTGTAACATCTGGTCTGTGTAGACACGTATACGTACTCACACACAAAGACACATATATACATGCATACACATAATGTCAATGAAATAAATCTTCAAAAAGAAACACTGCGTGAGTTTGAGGCCATTCTGGTCTACAGAGTTAGTTCCAGGACAGCTAGGGCTGTTACACAGAGAAAACCTGTTTAAGAAAGAAAGAAAGAAAGAAAGAAAGAAAGAAAGAAAGAAAGAAAGGAAGGAAGGAAGGAAGGAAGGAAGGAAGGAAGGAAGGAAGGAAGGAAGGAAGGAAGGCAGGCTGAGTTCTGACAAATATTGTGTTACTGTTACTTTTTTTACAATGAATTTCCCGTCATCACTGTTGCTTATATAGACTAGTGTTATAAATTCAGTCTTTGCCTTAAGCTAGTAAACATGGCGAACAGATAACTTGTAAATGCAAAAGAGATGTTAAAGGAAGAAACTGAGTCATATGTATCTATATTCTTGTTTTTCTGGTGAAAGCCAACAGACAAAGAACTCAAGAGGGGGAAAATGGAAATTCAAATAAATCTTTGTAATTTTATCAACAATTTCTTCTGCCATTTACAAATTATAATTTAAAGATAAATTTAGTGCTTATGCTTGCTTGAGGTACACCAGTTACTGTAAGTTAATTCTATTATTTTTTCCTATTATATATTTCTTGTATTTTCCTATTATAAAAATACATGAATATCAGCAATCTATGCAAATGAGGACTGGATCTTTAAGACTGAAAGGACTAACTTGTTTTCAACATTTTACAATATAGCTTTTGCTGGCCTGGAACTTGCCTGGACCAGGCTGGCCTTAACCTCACAGAGACCTACCTGCCTCTACCATCCCAGTGCTGGGATTGAAGGTGCACATCACCGTGCTTACTCAGTCTGAAATTATTTATTTAAATCTCCCTGTTAAGTTGTGTGTAGTGATGCATAGCTGAAATCCCAGAACTTGGGAGAGAGAGCAGGAAATGCACAAGTTTCAGGTTGGGTGGGCTACATAGTATAACCACTTGTTCCTTTTTTGTTTGTTTGTTTGTTTGTGATAGGGTTTCTCTGTAGCTTTGAAGCCTGTCCTGTAGACCAGGTTGGCTTCAAACTCACTGAGATCCACCTGCCTTTGCCCCCCACTTCCCAGTGCTGGAATGAAAGGTGTGTGCCACCACCTGTTGGCTAGTGTAACCATTTGTTAAACAAACAAACAAATGATAAGTGAATAAAAAAATATGAATATTATGAATATTTAGCATAACTGATGTCAGATGGCAGCTAGTGACTCTACCTAAGGGGTGAGAGAGAGAGGAAGAGAGAGAGGGGGAGAGAGAGAGAGAGAGAGAGAGAGAGAGGAACCAGGAGAAAGAGGGGAAGAAAAAGGAAGGAGGAAAAGTGTCCCTCATTTTATGTAATCATCCACCATTTCGTATTTAGTGGAGTCACACATTATTTTTAATCTTGATATTAACTTCCTGATGTAGATATTACTCCGTTTTATGTCCTAACTGAACTGTACAGCACAGACTCTGATGCAGTTCTTTCCCCTGTTTACACAATAGATATTGCTTAAAGTGCTTACATTTTTCTTATGTCTCTAAGAAAAACAGAGGAAGAACACTAAACAGAAAACAAAAAAAGACAGAAGAGAAACATTGCCTCTGAAACATGCCGTGCTGATAATAGCGCCAACACTCGGGGAAGAGTCAATATCCAAACTGGAACAAAGCCATGTGTTGTGAAGCAGTTTAGTAACCGGACTTTGGGAGAAAGCATGTGAGCTCACTTCATAGTAAAACAGGTCCTGCAAGGCCAGGTAGCTCAGGAAGCCGAATGGTAATTATTCACAGAAGAAAGCCGGTAGTGTACTGTTACAATAC
The DNA here is from genome assembly GCA_004026605.1 of Ondatra zibethicus. Classification (NCBI taxonomy): domain Eukaryota; kingdom Metazoa; phylum Chordata; class Mammalia; order Rodentia; family Cricetidae; genus Ondatra; species Ondatra zibethicus. The sequence goes on from PVIU01011090.1 coordinate 48,940, forward strand.
TACTGTAGCAAGTCAGAAGGTCACAAGGCTTGCAAGGTAGCTGACACAACCCGAAACTGCTGGGCCCCTGTACAAAGAAAGAATAAAATGGGAGAGAAGGAAGCTGGTTTTTCTAACATGTCTTTGCAAGGTAAGCGCCAAAAGCCTTTGAAATGTTCTCAGTCAGAAACTTCAGCAGTGTTCTTAGCTCTGTGTGTGCGCGTGTGCCCGCCCGCCCGCATATGTGCTTCCGTGCATGTTGCCACTGCTGAGTTTTGAGGTATTTCCAGGTTAGGGAGAGAGATGGGGACTGTAACTAATGTGGAAGATGGATATTGTCGCTGCCGCGCTCACTCCTTTAACAATAGTAGAAAGTAGGTAATGCCTGTGAATCCCTGTGAAGCTGGAGACTTGGTGCACTGGGCTGCAGTGGGTTTTTAGGGGTGCTCTCCTCAGCACTGGCACAATAGTTATTTTTGGGTGCACACGTGGATGTTTTGTTTGTAATCAGGCACTCTCATCGCTATCACTTAGGTTTACAAGTTAAGTGTCCTTGTAATCAATGTAACTCCACTCTTTAAAAGAAGGAAAGCAGTCTCAGAGGACCAGCTTATCAGCTGGAGGAGTGGTTTATTTTACAGGTCTTACTTCATCAGATACCTTTGCCCTTTGAAGGATTTGCTTTATTGACTTTGGCTAGAGTAGGCAGCCAGGCTTAATTTGTTGGAAACACAGGGTGGCTCACACATTTCCTTATTTGTATGTATGTATGTATGTATGTATTGTGTGTGTGAAGCTCTTTTCTCAGAAAATAAATCAATAAATATTCTCCTAGTGTGTTTTGCAATATTTTATTAATCTACTCTGGAAAATTACTTACTAGCTTTATAAAATAAAATTTTCATCAGGAAGTATTTTTAAAATGTATTTGATAATTGCTTCTGGTTTAGGTTATTCCTGTGAAATTATAAAAAAACTTTGTGACCAAAAAATTGTAAAATATTGAACTGTTTATTCAAATGAATTCATCAAAATGGCCAGAGTGGTGGCACAGCCTTTAATCCCAGCACTCAGGAGAAAGAGGCAGGTGGATCTCTGTGAGTTCGAGGCCAGCCTGGGCAACAGAGAGAGTTCTAGGACAAGAATAGCCAGGGTTATACAGAAAATCCCTGCCTCAGAAAATAGGATAAATATACATCTGTGAAATATAGCATAGTTGTGAACAAAAACCAGATGCTTTAGAACAGTTTGGTAACCAAAGTGGAGCATCCAATCACAGATGAAGCCTGTGGCTTACTTCAGCTTCACAATAGTTGCTTTAGATTTGCAGAATCTTATTTTTTAAATCCTTGTATCTTTTCTAAAATACCTTTTGGAAAACTGTGGAAAATGCTATTATTAGAAAATACTCTTAATTATAATTAATAAAAAAATTATGTGATGAATCTAATAAAATTAAAAGGCTCATTTGCCAAAAAGTCTCATTTAGAATGATTATGAGAATAATTTATTTGTATTAATTTTATTGAGCAAGAGGTAAAAAATATATATATCATATACGTGAGATCATATATACACACATATATCACATATATATGTACATATCTTAACTTTAAGTAGTAGTATTCCTTGGAAGAGCATGAGAGAGGCACCTAGATTATAAGAACATTTCATAAATTGATTCTCAGAAGAAAGTGTATATGACTGCTGGCATCTGATAGTCCCTTGTACATTATGCTGGTGCAGTTCACAGGTTGAACATAAATGTAGGAGGAAGCAAAGCTCTCCCATACTGTGACCATCTCAGTGTGTGGGGAGAACATCAATGTGTTTGAATCCTAGCATGTGAATGTTGGCTGTTTGTTGCTGTCTCCTTTTTCTCTTGCTTTCATGCTGTGTTTCTGACAGTATACTTTCCCCTTCTCCTGTTATACATATTCAGCCTGTTAAGATGTCACCTCGACAGGTCTACCAAGTTCAGACCTGTGGTTTTAGAGTGTTGGCATGCTGTCATTTCAGTCTGTGTCACATTAAAGTAAACAGAAACTATTGAGAGATTTCGGGAAACAAAAAAAGTCAGCGGTTTTGCACAATTTCTGGATTATTCATAATATAAAGAAAATTAATGTCGGGACCATGTCCATTTTTATTTATGTGTATAAAGATAAGGTGTTTTGATAAGTTTGCTTACTACCTAGAGAACCAATACAACCCAGAGTCTTCATTTATATAATATACTAACATTGTTGTGTTATCAATTTCCTACCCAGTCCTATATCTGAACCTGGATTTCAAAAATTATCAAAATGAATGAAATAAAGTATTTTCAAAGATTAATTTTGCCTTTTACTTAACAGCATATATATTTAAAGACTATTCTGAGCTGGTCAGGGTGACTCACATTTGTAACCCTAGCCCTAGGGAGATGAGGTAGGAGATGTGCCAAGAGTTTACACTAGCCGGGACTACAAAGTGCATTCTGAGATAACCTAAGTTGTGGTGTGACACCCAGTTTCAAAAGAAAGAAAGAGAAGAAAAGAAGGAAAAATTAAAAGTCTCCAGTTACTTGAAAATGGGTGTTTTTTTATTTGAAACACTATGCTCAGATATTGGTCTTCATACATGAAATACATAGCTGAAGGACAAGTCTTTGTCTTTGAGAATCTTATTTATTATTACTGGAGCTCTTACATGTGCCTTTCATCAATAATTTTCTAAAGATGTTTCTGTAGACATTTGGTATGCTGGACCATCTCTAGGCAGAAATGGGGGGTATTATGGTATAAATATATGGCCAAAAAGTCCTAATGAATCTGCGACAGAAGGCAGCCCCTGTTGGGAAGTGTTTGTGCTGGGAGTGTTCTGCTGTCTTGACTAGGTTATACAGCTGTAGGCAAGGTTGTCGTGAACACTTGCTGTTCTGTTACCTTTCTGCATTCTGCCATGAGAAGATGCAGCAAGAATTTCCATGCCAGATGCTGACAGATCATGGACTTCCTATTCTTCAGAACTGTAAAACTAAAGTGGAGCTGATTACAAATTCCCAGCCTATTCCATTATATTAGGGTAGCACAAACTAGTCTGTGTCAAGGGTTAGCCATAGATATAGCAGAGTCTTCATTTTGCTGGTATTGTGTGTGTGTGTGTGTGTGTGTGTGTGTGTATTAAATAGTACTGCTATATATATGTAGTATAGTACTTTTTATATTTGCACAAAATAGCATATCTATAAAATAGCACATATATAGTACATATATGTGTATGAATACATATATATATACCACATGTACAAATCACACACGCACACACACACACATACATACACACCACATATAGCACATGTAAAATCACAGACACATACACACACACGTGACACAATCAAGCACCTGGTTGTACATGTTCTTGTTATTGAAGCCCAGGCACTATTGATCTTTCATATGTCAACAGCATGGGAAACTGGACTTTCATATGTCAACAGCATGGGAAACTGGAATTTCATATGTCAACAGCATGGAAAACTGGGCTTTTAAACTTAATCTAATTCTATCTCCAGTTTAATATAAAAGGATTTTAATTACCTTTCCAAATACAAAAAGCAATTTCTTTGAGTCTCCATGTTAGAGTCTCTCCAGACAGAGAATTTAAGATACGAGTTTTATGATAGAAGTTCATCATATTCCCAGGTTCAAGTGTGACAGAGTACCAACTATGAATAGCACGCAGAAGTAGTGGGTCATAAAGAACAGCACGTGCTCTCTACACCTTGTCACTTGCTAGGAGGGGAAGAACCATCTTCTAGCATATAGCGCATAACTCTGTAGGTCTGCCCATTGCTCTGCAGCACAGGCGAGAGCCATTTCTCAGGTGACTGGACAACCTGCAGTTCCTTTCCTGAGTCCCCGAAAGCCGCTGTATTCCAGGATTCCCTATTATCTTTTCCTCCATGGGTGACCTAGATTTTCTGCCTCTCCACATATCTTGTTACCAAGAAAACATCAAGAAAAACTGTGAAGAAAACAAAGGATGTGTGATCACCAAGTTTCTGGGCCTCACTTGATCACGCTTTCCTCAGAACTCAGCCCCTGTGTACTTCTTTCTTTCCTAAGCTGTTTCTCAGGCTTTATTCTTAGGTAGATATTTCCAAGTCTCCTTTTAAAGAGCATAGCATGCTAATTCACCCCGAAGATGACTGAATAAAACATATTGCCTAGTTTTGAGCACTCACAAGGTCTTTAAGATCTATCAAGAGCAATATCTGTACTCTTCTACAGATATTGATTTCACCAGTTCCTTGCTTCTCAGCAGTGTGGGTCCTTTGGGAGCTTGGGGTACCAGTTCCCCTCCCTGCCTCAGTTCCTTCTTGTTCTGTAGTTCTAGGAAGCAATTATTTACAATCTACAAAAGCATAGGTCTCAGCAGGGAAGTGAAGACAAGCCAAAACACTGTTCTGAGTCAGGAGGAATTGGCTGGGCCCTGTGGAAGACAGTGCAGCTCTGGCTAGCAGACAGCAGAAAGAGTCTTTGCCAGAACACTAGAGGAGAATTGGCTTGCCGGGGAAAGGCAAAACTGCTATGGAGCTCTAACACTGTCAGGCCAGGGAGAACTGGAAAGACATGGAGTCCCGTGTATGTGCTGTGTTGAGTAGGAGATAGAAATCCCATAAAATTGAGAAGTGTTCTTGTTTTCCCAGAAGCATTTGTCAGAATTTCAGTCTCCACTGTAGCCACCTAGAGCCTGTAATTTTATTGAAGAACTTGGGGCATTATTGTCTAGAGCTGTCTATTTTCTAAATCCATAATGAAAGCCAATCTTCAGAGTACTTTCAATGGTGACACATTGTAGGCTTTGTATTTATGACCTGGAAAAAATGTCTTGGACTCAGGCTGTGGTGGGACTGGACCTCCCAGTCTTGGCTTTCTGTGTGACTGCATGGCATTTATGCACAGCCACTTTTAAGACCTTGAGTTAAACATCCTTTTCCACCAGAAGTCATCTGAAAGCCACAGAGGGCTTCTCATGGCATGCTTTAAGAAACAATGCTGTTTCTTTCTGGCTAGTAAAAGAAAAACAAAGAAGTCTAGGAAGAAACATAGGTGCCATGGTGTCTGTGGCTGGGAGGTGCAGCCTCAGGGTAGCAGGACTGCATTCTCTGACCTGTTGAACTGGTTTGGTGTGCATATTTACTGTGTGTGGTGGGAACTATCTCTGAGTTCACCATTGCAAACCATGCCTGCGAGTGCCTAGAAAGATTTCTAAAGCCACAAAGAAGACTTTCCAGTTGGTTGTTGCAGAATTTTAACAGTTTAAATTAAGACAGGTGCAGAGAACTCTCCTTTATAAGGGCTCCTCCTGCTCTAAAGGATAGATAAAGATAGGGAGATGATACCTATCTTCGTAGATTAATAATAGGTAGACTTGAACATTGAAAAGCAGAGGTATTAGGAGTTGGGATGTTTTATTGATTTAGCAGAGTTCTTTGGAGTTGAAACTTTCTGCAGCTTCGTAGACATTTTCCTAACTTGAGAACAGAACCGAACACGTTTGGAGGAAGTGAAAGGACTGAAAATGCCAAATGTAAAACTCCACAAGTATCTGAGTTAAATGAGCCCGCTCCCAGGCAGGACCGTGTGAGAGACTGGCATCGGGGTATTCTGAGCAACAAGGCCTAGAATCCTGGGGAAGCGAAATCAGATTAGGGGATGACATTTGAAGTATAATACAAGAAATAATGAAATCATTGCTCCTGAGCTGGGGAGCTGTCTTCTCATTCCTTGGTCTTTCTAAGTGGAAATAGAGTCTGAACCTTATTTGAAATAGATTGACAAGCATAATATGTTAAATGGAACATGAGGCAAAATGGGTTAATAACATGGTACTTAGTTAAAACCTGGTGCTGAGGGAAAAGCCATTTTTTTTCAAGTGCTTTATAATGCAGTGTTCCTGGACTTTTTGCTTGTACAAAATACAGAGTATTCCCTTTGACTGAAATGGTACTTGTGGCATTAAAAGAGTTCTGAAAGGAAATATTTTCTTTGCATTAAAGTCACTACAAGAAGAAAATGTGCTATATACATATACTACACCATGATCATTTAACTATTATTGTCAATAATAATGCAATTAAAGTTTTCATGTGTTCAAAGGGTTTCTCTGTCTTTGAATCTTGCGTCCCTTCCTTTCAGGAGTGGAACAAAGAATGCAGTATTAATCTGATGATTATATGTGTATAAACACCATATAATTATTACATTCTGTTCTATTCTTTGGATTTTGGAAAGAGTTTAAACACATTTAAATAATTGAGTAGGTGAGCCAAACTTCATTTTTTTTCACAGTTAATTTTGGAAGGATTATTAACTAAACGTGTTGTTGGCTTATTATTAGAAAGTATTACACCTGGTTTGCAAGTGAAGGGAAAATGGGCAACTGACAAGTTTGCAAAGGAAATGTCATTAGGATGAAAACATAATCGTGCGTTGGGCTGCACTTGAACCCCTGAGCTTATAATCTCTCTTCAGGAAAAGAATGTGTAAACAGTTTTATTTGACAGGGCTATTTGGTTGCTCTGCTGATAGATATGTTTAATCATCCCCACAGCTAAATGCTTTAGAAGTTGCTTTCATAAAAGCTTTAGTAATTTATATGGAAAACCAGGGCAGCCCTCCCCTCTGTCGTGCTGATCTGTGGAGTTCAGGCTCTATTACACCCCTGTACAAATGAGTGTAATTTAAAGAACATGCATAAAATCTTATCTGCTAAACATTGCAGAAGAAAAATGTAATCAAGAGTGAATATAATGCAACAGGTGTGCAAATGTCAGTGTCCACTTTAAAATAACACGGTCAGCTTTGCTGTGTGATTTGGGATCTGAGAAATGATTAAGCTCTTGAAGTTTATCTATGTGATTTCTTTGTTTTATCAAAATAATAAAAAAGATTTCATTTAAAAAAAAAGAGCATGAGACTAAAAAGCCTGAAGAGCCACTCTATTTCATTTTCCTCTTGTTTATGGATCAGTAATGCAACCACAGACAAAGTCTTTTCTTCCACTGAGTACTGATGAATCGTGAAAAATCCTTCTTCACATCCACATTTCTTGGGGCCTCTGCAGTGAAGGATTGCACTTAGCCATAAAGGTGAAATCTGCTTCCTCTCTTGATGATCCTAGGTATTTCATACCACAGACAGTTACCTAAGAAACTGTAGATCAATATAATGTTTTGATATTGAAATAGTGGTTTTAATTGGCTCTGGAATCTTTAAATTGGAATTAATGGAAAGAAAAAAGGTTTTTTTAAAACTGTATCTCTATATGTTTCCTTCTCTCTTTTCTACTTATTGTAAACAAGAAGATGTAAAATAACACAAACTTATTTTGCCACAGACTACAAGTAAGAAAACATATCTATGAACTGGGGAGTTAGACGATAGGAGAGTCAACACTTGCTGTCAGCACAACAGGAGTTAAATCTATATATGAAATGCATGTTAGAACATTTCAAACAACTATTGCGTAACTCACAAGTTTCCAATCAAGTTCCCAATAACAACATAAAATTGATTTAAAGATAATTGCACTGAGACGCTAGGGAATGTACAAATGTTTCCAGAAATCCACAGTTTCTTGGCCAGACAGTAAATGGCAGGATATGGGCCTGACTAAGAGAAGCATTTGTTAGACAACACCGAGTGTTTTTCTTCAAATAGCTATACAGAAACAGGAAAGTACCATGTAACCCACATCAGAGTCTTGGGTTCCAAACCACAATGAATGTTCTTCACATATATTTATTCGAAAAAATAAGAAGAAAGCATAACAAGTCAAATGATAAGTCGCAAATACAGACTTGGTCTTGGGGTGTAACTCAGAATTTGCCTATTTACATCTTATGAATAAAAACACTGATTTGATTTTAAGCAGTGAAGAACAAAATAAGCATTTGAATAACTTAATTCTTCATATTTCTCTGAATTTGAGAATATAAAAAGCAATCTATTAGATATTAAAAGCATACTAGAGCTTGAGTGGTGCTCTCTGCTCGAGTTCTGGATTGGACTGTAAGTCGTCTGCAGATGTGTTGGAAAGGGTGGGTAGACAGCAGCAACACAGAAGAGAACTTTGGTGTTGACTTGCAGTCCATTGGCCTATGACCTGCAGATATAGTGAGGTGACGCTGCTGCCTCAAAATATTTATTGCCCATATGAAAAATTTTATCCTGGTATAAAAGAAGAAAAATTGATAGGAATAGTACTGTATTCACTCCCCAAGGATTATATTTTTATTCTGTTCAGTTTTCTATTTTACCTATACAGATTCCTTTGGGAATACATTTTTTTACAGATCAGAAAATTTTACTTTCCATATAGAAAAACAAAAATCTTGCTTATATATGTAAAATTCAGTAGCTAATAAATTGCATTTATCCAAGTACTGTGATGAGATTTAGAGACAATCTGTAGTAATACTGAGATATAGGTCACAGAATATTGTAGTTAAAAATGTTCTTTATATGAAATATGCTTTTGTATAAGAGTATAATCTCATAAAAAGTTGAAAGAACTAGTTTGTATGCCCCTTAGGACAGAAATTAAATGTACAAAACTTATGTGAGTCTCAAAACTGTCTTCGCCTTCTCTCATCTTCAAAAAAAAAAAAAAAGCCAGCAAGCTGGCTAATTCCATGCTGAGACCTGTATGTGCTGGTTGTGCCTTCAGAAACTTCTGCTTTTCTTATTGCCATTTGCTTCCCAGGTGGTACCTCAGGGATATAATGACAAGGTGCCCAAGCTAAAGCTGCCAGGCTCTGTCCCACTGTGTGATATTGTTTCTCTTAATGTTTCACCATGAGACATTTTCTTTTTATGTAAATTTGTTCACTGTATATTTTTCTACATTAAATTTTTATCCTGTGATGAAAGACCATATCTGGCATTTTTATTGTAGTCTTCTTTTGCCTAGAACCATCTCCAACACTCTGTTTTTTAACAAAGAACATATCCGATATACTTAGAGAAAAGCCAACATAAAATCCATAGTGTTAGTTCTACGATTTACATTTATTCAAACATGAAAATTAGTTGAGCATAAAGTAGCAGCACTTATCATGATCAATAAAAATGTAAGTCTTAATTAAAATGCCATTGAGAAATAAACAGTCTTAAAATTGAAAGAGCCTGTTTTAGAAGATGAGTATGTGGCATAGTGTGTTTGATTCCAGGGAATTTGCAGTAAGCATTTGTAATTCAAGGTTGGATAATCTGTTTCTCCCCTTTACTGTAGTTTTCCTCTACAGTGGTACTGGGTGGGGTACCAGCATAAGTAGTCAATATAAGTGGGAAAAACAAGATAAATGAATGACTCTGAGAGGAAAATTTGGCCCATAGACAAACTGATAGAGAATCAAATGTCTTCAAATGCACAAACAGAAGGCTGAATTGTTGGTGTTGCCAGTTGGTCCTACAACTAATAGAAGATTTACAAGAGTTGTCCAGGGTAGGTATGGGTATCTGGACAAATGCCATATGTTTACCCTTGAATACAACACATTTCAGGCAACTGTGAGGCATTGAAGCACTAGTCAATATTTGTTATGATCTATTGTACATGATTGGATAGCCATGAGGAAACTAATCCTGACTTTTGACAAATCATTAGTTTTCTGGAAAATGTATTTATATAATTATTTATTTTGTGTATATCAGCCACATTTTCCTTATTAGGAGATCCTGAAGATGAGGATCAATTTGCAGTACATAGCACGCAACTGTGTTCCTCTGTCATCACTACCAGTCTTACCATCATTATTTTAATTTTAAAATTTGCCTTCAGCATCTCATCATAATGAAGAGTTGAATCCATGTCACAATCATTGGAACGCAAATGAAACTGTATTTGAAAGACAGCTGAAATTAAATGAAATTTTTGCTTGTCTTGAACGCAGAAAGAGGAAATAGTGTAAACTCGAATGTTTCTGGTTTTGACAAAGAGCATAGTATGTTTAACTGATTCAGAGAATGGAAGATGAGAATGCAATTTAGAAAAGAGAAACATAAGGCGAGCACTTCAGATAAGAGCATCTCATTGATGGCGTCTATCCTGGTGCAAATGGTCGGATTTAAATTGTGACGATGGGGCAAGAATGAGGATGGGTTTAAAGTGTTGACCGTTTTGAAGGCAGAGATTGCACTGTTGGCAGGAGTGGCTCACACTGTGTGATTCCAGGGTAAGAAGATGAGCGGATGTTAGATGACCAGTGTTTGAGCAGAAGTGAGAGGATTTGAGTTGGGATCAGAAGGTGAGAGAAAAGATTAGTGTGTAAGAGTTCTCAGGGAAATGCATAGTAGGGGTGTGTATATGAGCAGATGAAAATATAAAATGGCAGAAGATTTGATTTGGTGGGAGATGAGAGGTTCAAGTCTACAATTAATGCAGGGCATGAGACAGACTATAAATCTGAAACTCACCAGAACTGCTGCAGAAGGAGCCCTATCTACAGAGGCGAACTTGAAGAAGTCACATGATAGATCCCTGGGAACTAGCTACAGTCAGAGAATGGGAACAAAGAAGGCAGTTATAGCAACAGGAGTTTTAGGAGGCTGCTGGTATATTATGGGAAAACTGAATTTCAAAGACAACCAGAATCAAAGGGGGTATGCTCTGAAAACCTCCACTCTTGCTCTGGAATGTGCTTTTCTTTCTTTCTGAACGCCTCTTTCTCTTGACCCTCATGCTTAAATATCTTTAATTAATTATCTTTAACAAAATTCAAATTCTGGTTAGATACTAAACACAAGGGGTATTTCAGAGGTAGAAGAGGACATGAACTGTACAGTAGCGTTCCATTACAATTATTTTAATGTTTGCTATGGGAGATAAAATGCAGTGATTGAGACAGTACCACCACTGAGTGACAGCACCATCCCAACAGTAAGGTAAGGCAGGAGGAGCGTGGAATGCCAGTTTTCTCAAATTACAGAGCAGAGTGGAAGGGAGAACAGCCACCAAATGGCTTTTGTCTTCTATCCTTGTAGTCAATGAGTTTTGCAGCCCAAGGGTCTTGGTGGGTCTCCACATGGGATGTTGACTCCAAGGGGGATCATTACAATGATTGTCCAGCTGCAATTGCAGTGAAGGATCCAAGAGTTAGGCTCTGAATGTGGAAGAGTAATGAGACAAAACTTACACCCTGTTTCATAGAGACGAACATGTGTGTGTGTGTGTGTGTGTGTGTGTGTGTGTGTGTGTGTGTGCAAGAGAGAGAGAGAGAGAGAGAGAGAGAGAGAGAGAGAGAGAGAGAGAGAGAGAGAGAAATGCCTGCTATTGATTTCTCTGCATGTGCACCTACATCTTACTACTCTGGAACCTAACTAGAAGACAAAATGTATTCATACAAATCCATCTGCATTTGTGAAAACATTGGATTCTCTCTACTTCCCTGGTAATACGTTTTTACAGCAACATCCCATTTGTGAAGCATTGCAATAGCAATCATATGGACTGTCTACTACATACTATCCATAATGAAATTGACAACTTTTGGAATTTGAAATGCTTAGGGCCACTTCCATTCGACTCTGCTTGAAGGAACAAATATAAGGTGGAATCAGTATTAATCTGTTCACAGATTTTAAGATTTTTTTTTATAAAATGTTAACTAATGTCAGATTGGTATCATTCCACTATTTCACCACTGATAATGAAAAAGTCGCACAATAGAACATAGTTAAGCTGCACAGAATTCTCTGTGCTGCCGATAGGACCAGGAAATGGGGATTTGTTGCCTGTAGAAGTGTTTGCAGAGCCCAACAGTGAGTGCTTGATCAAAGTGATCTCTCTGCTTTCACACCTGTGCAACGCCTGGCAGGTAGACCGAGTTGTCCATTTGGAGGAAGACCACATCATTCCCATTCCTTTCAGACATGACTGAGACCTATGGCAAGAAGATGAATCAGATTCTGTACATCATTGTTGAAAAGAAATGGAAGCTAGCGGGAAATCTTTCTCCTTTTGTATGAGCTTTGTGTGGGTAGCTCAGCTTTTAGTAAACAGCTTAGAGCTGCTTGTCCTGGATGTCATCCTCTCTAGTGCCTCAGTCTAACAGGAACATGTGCCTTGCTTGGTCAGGTGGCCCCATAAATGTGCACACTGAAACCCTCTTGACTTCTCGAGAACAAGCAGATGAATTACTAGTGCTGTCATGACTTTCATTGTCCCCAGCTATTCTATATTGCTGAGGACAGGTAGCAAGAGAGTGGGCCATCCCCTATCCAGAATGGAGGAGAATTTTGATGATGTTCCTTGTGGACATATCACCCCACTGCTTTGGTCTGGCTCTGATTCTGATGGATTAGGTTTGATGGGGCATGATTGGGGGCTTCAGTGATAGGTATTTTTCTCTGCATACAAGTAAGAGCAACTGGGCAGCCCTCTACCTTAATTCTAAGACCCTGATTTCCAAACCAGCCAGCTGGAACCAAGTCCCATGCATATGGAAAAGATGCATATAGTATGTAGAAGCATCTCTCACAGTCAGCTGATGGGTTGAGAAAGTAGATGGTACTGAGGAAGGCGGGTGATATGGTTCAGGGTTTCAGGGTTGACCAGGAGACTCCATGGAGCACACTTCTTGGTTTTAAGGAGTCCTGTCAACAGGAGAGCCTACACCTGGAGATGATAGTGGCAACAGCAGCAGTGAGGTCCATGATAGCTCATGTGTCTTGAATTCTACCTCCTAAAGCCTGCTTGAATTTTGAGGTATTTATTTTAGCCTGGCCGTGAACTCATTGGATATCTCAGGCAGCCCTGACGTATGATTCTCCTGCCTCAACCTCCAGGATAATTGGGATCACAGGTGTGTACCACCAGGCCTGTCAAGGTAACAAATTTTAAAGACATTTAGCCTCTGTGCTGATGTGTTTTCTGTAGCATCTCCTCTGGGGTGTCTTAGAGTAAACTGAATGACTTGCAGCTTTAATCTTAACAGCCACCTTCTAGAAAACCTACTGTGATCATGAAGTCATACCTAGTCATATAGCCTGATGTGTAGGAACTTGAGAACTTCCATGACAGAATTTTCCTTGGCTTCTACCATGCTGCCATTATACCGTGTTGAAAGTGATTCTATACTGCATTGTATTTTTTGCAGGTTTTCTTCTACAATGACAAACAAGAAAGGGGGAGAACTCAGGAAGCTTCCAGGTTTCAGACTTTGCTATTGTTTAACTAGGTTTTCATTCTTGATTTTCCAAGAATGAAATAAGTTTATTCCTAATGCCTTTCTACCCTCTACCTCTTTTCTGCAAGTGATATATTCTTGCCTTCTCTAGACACTACCCATGTTCTTTCCTCTTTCTGAGGATGTCGTTTTTGCTTACCTAGTGGAATGAAGGGATAAGTACTGGACTTCTACATAGGCAGAATTTGTATATTTTAAGGAAATGATAAGCATAAATTAAATTTTAATATGTAACCTACAAATAAAAGTATAAAAAGAAAATTAATAAAACAAAACTTTAATTACCACTAATGAAAAGAGCTACAACTCAGTGAAGATGTAGTTTTGTTTGCCTCTTGACCACTATAGTTTCCTGGTGTACTATTATTATAATTATTAAATGACCCAGCAAAGAAGGTAATCATAACACTCTAGGGAAGTATTACAAATATTTGACATTTGCCCACATGGAAAAATTAGCAGGTATTAAATTTTGCTAATAGAAAGAATAAGGTTTTGAGCAGTCAAAATAAGTTTTGTCGGTGATATGGCTGCTTTCTCAGGGCTCCATATAGCAGTCACTGTGCACACAGGTTTCTATTAGAGCCCACTCTGATTCCACTTGTCCCATCTCCATTCACCACCTTATGATATTTCCATCATACATACATTCCTGGCATTTTCATTAGAGGTGATAAAACCCTGCAGAAGTAATTTAAAGTGAATGGGTTCCACTAAATTCAAGAATATTTTGACCGTTAGCCTTCACTTTGAATTTTAGGTGACCATATGCAATTATTAAACAGTACAGATTTATCTTTACTAACTACACCTGGAAGAGGTATTTAGACAATGGAAGTTCCGCTGATGTGAATTTCCTCCCTAGTGTTTCTAACTTAACAAATTACATGTAAAGGACATAAACTTCTTTATATCATCCATAAACATAATAAAACATGTTCCATCACATAGCATTGACTCAGTCAATAATTCTAGGCTTCGCCTTAGGGTTTGAAGAGAAAATTATTCCTGCTACACATTTTAATTATGCTATAAACTTGGGGAAATAGCTATTGATCTTCAGCATCTTGTGTCAAAAGTGTTTTCTTTCTTGTTCTAGAGCCAGGGGAAATTTGTACATAGGCTCAAAATGAAAAATTCCAAAGGAATCAAAGATAGAGTGGGCACAATAAACACTTGGCTGTTGTATTTCAGCAATGGAAATGTTTGATGGCTTAAAAATAACATCTGAACATATTTCTGCAGACTAAATACACATTTGAATTAAGAGGTATGTTACCTTGACAGGCCTGGTGGTTCATACCTGTGATCCCAATTATCCTGGAAACTGAGGCAGGAGAATTACAGTTCAGGAGTTGTCTGAGTTACACACTGAGTTCAAGGCCAGGCTAAGAAACTTAGTGAGACTTTTTCTCAAAGCTAAATATTCAACAAACTCTGAGATATTGCTCAGTGGTACTTGTTTATCCAGCATAACACAACCCTGGGGCCAATTCTCAGCTCCATAACAAACAAAATAAAGCAAAAAGAAACATGCATCTTGTTTTATAAAAAAAATTGTCTAGTGGTATTTTTGATGATCTTTTCTATTTTAGAAATAAAAAGACAAGAAGAAAATAACTTTTAAGATATATTTATATACTTCTAGTCCTTTTTGGTTCTCTCTCTCTCTTTCTGTTCACACCCTTCCTTCTTGTTCTCCTTCCTCCATTAAAGGTAGTCCAGGCCCGCATCTAACTCACAACCCGAGCTAAGATTTGAGGTATATCCAACCATACCCACCTCATGACTTAAACATCTCTTAAAGCTATGAAATGCAATGACTTTTGGACTGTATTTTAGAAGTGAATATTCCCTATTTTTCATCCTCAAATCATCACATTTTTCTGCTAAGATTAAGCAGAAATTCCCCGCCAAAGATAATGATTATGATTATGAATAACAACAAGCACAGCATAGCTAGTACTAGCTGAACTTTTATCACTGTTGATTTAACAGTCACAACCATTGTGTGAGAATGACCCTTTATTCCCCTTTCACAATAGGCTCTGTTAGGCAATATAGGTATTAAATGGTAGAGTCAGGCCATAAACCCACAGCTGTCTTTCATATATTCATGTTCTTCATCATTAAGTATAGGATGCTTCCGCTGACATTTTCAGGAAATTGAAACTCAAGTTAGAACATTAAAGTAGGTTCATATTTAAATTTAGTGGTACCAAATAAATTTGGTATCGAGTCAGTTAGTATTTCATCCCTTTGACAGAATATCTGTAATAATCAGTTTATGCTGGTTTATTTTAGTTCACAGGTGTCTAGGTCACCTGGTGACAATCAGGAAATAAAGAGACAAAGAAGAGAACCATGTGTACACTTTTTTTTCAGGGTTGGAGGTTGAGACAGAATTTTTCTATGCAACGGAGGCTGACTTCAGCCTGTAGTCCTTCTACTTCAGCTTTGTGTGTGCTAGGATTGTAAACATGCTGCATACCCAGCCTTCAACTGTCTTCAGCGTCTGCTGGAACTTTTCCATATATCACAGATACATTATACAAAAAGATTTTCTTCAGGCATTTTTACACATTGCAATATATAAACGAAATTTTAAATTTGTGTTTCAGTCTTCAACATCTACCTGTTAGCAAAAATTGCCTTTTAACCATATTGTAACTTTCTCCATTGGTGTGTGTGTGTGTCTATGTGTGTGTGTTACATTATAAAACAAAGTAGACCTTTGCCACTTTTATGATTTGAACAGGGAATAGTCATGATACTTAAGCATTATATTAAAATGTATACTTTTAAAAGTAAGATAGTCTAATAAGCATCAGATACTGGTTCTTGGAATTTAAGTGACCATTCTAAGTTTTAATATTGTATTTATTTACCGTTTGGGAAAAGGAACATTTAAGCAGAGTAAGTAAAATCTGCTTCATCCTCTGACCAAATAAATGGAGAGAGTATTCAGCATAAGATTTCCCTTGAGCAAAAATGTGTTGCTGTAACCAGAACTTTTGAAGAGTATCAAGTATCAACTCACCATACATTCCCAGTTAACACTGGACAGAGTGATGTCTGCTTTTCTGAGCAGGCATAAGTCATATTTCCAAACCACTGGTTGCTGTAGACTTGTAGGGACAGCTACATTTTTGATATAATACATGGCTGAATATTGCTTTCATTTAATCTCTACACATATGCACCCATGTAGTCAAGACTGTGTACCCATTCAGCAGACTGAACATGAGCACATTTCATAGTTGTTAGTCACATTTTACCAGAGATGGTTCTGGGGAAAGTACCAGGGTCTCATAATGATTTTGTTTCTACATGAAGACTAAGTATCTATTCCTCTCTCCACTACTGATACTTAATGTGCCCAGTTAAAATACTTGCATAGTCAGCAGGAAGGTAGCATGGGGTTTTCTGGCCCTTCTGCCTGCCAAAATGACAGGTTGTGGTGCATAGCAAAGCAACTAAGAATGTTCAGTGGGACAAACACATGTGATACCAGTACAGGCGTTTTGAGGGAATGACATGTTATGGAAAAATTTGGCCTCAAGAGATTGTATTGAGTTTCTGGGTGTGAGGGCAATCTATACATGTGTAAAAGCATTATTAAGGTGAACATTTAAGTGAGAAAAATAACCTTGACAGACAATGTGCATAAACGAAGGACTTTGCAACACAATTTTTAAAAATACGTTTAATATTTTACAAGTGTCCTATTTCTATCAGTAGAAGCAAGGAGCACCTGTCTTGGATGATGTGATCTTTTCTGACAACTGGACATCTTATTCAACTGCCGGGAGGGCAGTAATGCCTGACTTGTTGAAATTCACAATTGAGAAAAAAATTCCAGCATCACCCAGTGTATTTTAAGAACACTTTTAGTCTTTAGTGTCAACCTAGTTTCTGTAAAATTCCTAACCTAAAATGTGGCAAAATAAATTCAGTATAAATGCAATGCATTGGTCTCAAACTTTCAGATTTGTTAATCATCCAATTGAAAGAAGTAAATTATGGCTGAAAAAATAAAATATTTGCTTACTATATATAAATTCTTGTATGTGAGTAAAAGTACAGAGAAATATTGGCTTCCAGATACTATTCATGGACTACCAGTGGACTGAACCAGAATGAAGACTTCTATATTCATGTATATTTAATAAGAGACAAGGTATATAGAATTCATTATATTTTCAGAGTAATTTTTAATCCCAGTATCATTAAAGGGATTTCAAAATTTCCCATATTCAAAATTGGAGAGTTCACTTGGCATCTTTATATATTTCTGTTAATGCTTAGTAACATATTTTGCAGAGACACGGGCATATTATTTTATTAAAAATAATTGTATTTCCATTATTAATAAAAGATTTATATTTCTTTTTTTCCATACATTGTTTTGTTTTATTTTTTCCATTCAAGAACATAATTAAAGAAATAAAATTTTTTTCCTTTCTTC
>PVIU01011091.1:0-66520 GCA_004026605.1 Ondatra zibethicus
CAGGGTTGGGATAAGCAGCAAAGCCAACAGAGGGGAGCCCCAAGTGGCCAGAAGGTCCCGGGGATGGGCTGGGGCCCACTCACCAGGGTCCAGATGAATCCGCGGAAGCTGGTTGGGCGAGGTTCCCGGTCCCAAAGGCAGGCCTACTGAGGGTTGCCCTCTCCTCTCTGCTCGGCTCCGTGGGACAAAGGAGGCCCCCAGCAGGGGACTCGCCCTTCCCCCAAGGCCTCAGCCCGGGTGGGCCGAGCTCAGGTGCAGCCGGGACAGGGTCCAGATGAATCCGCGGAAGCTGGTTGGGCGAGGATCCCGGTCCCAAAAGCAGGCCTACTGAGCAAGACTTATAGTTTTGAAGGAAGAGAAAGAAATATAAATAGTTGAAGGAATTTATAAACACAAAGAACCTAATTGTTAAAAGATATTGATGCACATACGTAAATAAGGCTTCTTTCTGAATGAGTTAGACTCATTCAGTTCTTTGCAGAGCTTCTGTAGCCAGAAATAGCACAACTCAGATGTGGGCAGCACTGTCCTAGAAGGAGCAGAGTATGGTCCTTGCTATTAACGATCACACACACACACGCACACACACACACACACACAGGGTATGGGAGAAAGGGAGAGAAAGAATATCGGAACACTAGACATATCTACTGTAGTTCTAGAAAAAAATTAAAAGCCAGATAACAAAATGGACAATGGCAAATACAACTGTCTTACCAACTGACACACAGGGCACGCCCTACAAGTAGACCAGTGGGAATGGACAGAACCTGGGCCAACAGCCAACTTTTGTGCATAGTTGGTAGGACCAGGTTCTTTCAATCAAGTAAATTTAAAAAGGTCCAAGACTAAAAGAGGACCCTTAAAATAAAACGCAAATATAGTATCCTCCATGTGAGTGGCAGTTATGCACTATTCTAGAGGAAATTCCGTGATAAACATAAAAGAGTTCACTACATTTAGTAATTTACACAGGGAACCCAACTTTGGAAATTCTCTTTCATCATTTTAGAGGAAAGACTCTCAAATAAAATCTTAAAAGTCTTCCCCTAGAGGCTAATGATCAGTTGAAAGTGTGAACCATTTTCCTAAATACAATCTTTAAGGAGCAGCTCCCAGTCTGTGAATAAGCTCAAAGGTTCCATGTCCATTCATTTCATGTCTTTCCTCTCCCCTTCAGGAGGTCCAGTGATATGTGCAGAAATCATAATGATGACTAGTTAAATGCATATTTGTTCTAAATAGTCTAACTATTTTTAAGTCAGAAAGAGGAAAACGTATAACTAAACATGTCTATAGTAAATCTCACTCAAAGTAAGCACAAAGTATTTCCATTTATATGTACACTGCACAAGGTGTGATGGTTTGAAAAAAGTTTATCTGTGAATCCTTTCAGCCGTCAGTGTTAGGGAGAAGGTAAGGTCACAGGACAAAGACCATCTTGGATTTTATTTTTCTCCTCCAGATTGAATATTACAGCCTTAATAAAACTAATGCAAGTCATCAAAGAGAAAATGTAAATCAGGTTGAGATCTCAGATAAAGGAAAGCTTCATTTCCCAGAACATCAGCGCCTTCATGGCAAGGTGGATAGACGGTGACTAAGGGGGGTTTCCACTTGGCTTTTTAGTTTTCAATTGAAGTATGTGGTAGATTTACAGTCTATATTTCATAACAATGTCAAAGACTGTGTGTTCTCAAAGTGAAGATAAGCATATAATAAAGTACAAAAATTTGAATTTTAATAATTTAGTTTTTGCATAAATTGAATCAGCAGTACTGAATAAGTTAGATCATTTATTGGAAAGGTGACTTGGTGGTTTGCAGTAAAGGCAGGAAGCACAGAATTTCACAAAGGTGTTTGTGTCCTGGGATATTTGGAGTATACGTGTTACTTAGCACAGAAAACTGCAGGTGGCTGGCTTGGTGACTTTGAGATGACGAAATTATACTAATTAATTTAGATGTTCCCAGGGCTGTAAAACATATCCTTGAAAGTGGTAGAAAGAAAAGAAGAGAGTCAAATATGAATACAGAGCAGGTTGTCACGATGAGATGTGAAAAAATCTACCCATCCCTGCTGGCTTCTAAGGTGGGAGCCATTCAATGGACAAGCAATATGGACAACCTCTAGATACTGTACGAGGCCATAACAGACTATTCCTCAGAGCCAACAGAAAGGAGCACAATTCTGTTGACTTGATGGGCTTTTTTCTTTAATATGCATTGAAAAGGTACAGCTAAACCTATTTTTTGTCACATACAATGTAATATTATTTTAATATGAAGTGGATTCCCAAGTCAAGCCAAGGAACCCATTCATTCTCTTAAGCACTAGACACGTTTCATGGCAAGAAGACCAAGAAATGTCTTCACAGAAGCACTGCACGGAGAATGCTGTGTCATCAGCCCATGCCAGCATGCTGCATGACAGAGTTTTAAAAATGCACCAAAACTTAGGCCTTTCTGAACTTACGGGTGTTATAAGCAGAATGTAGGTGAGAACATGAAATTCTGGCTCTTCTGTTTGCCCTTATTCTACTTTGTATAATGCTTTCATACTCAGACCATATTGCCATGTACAGCATAATTTTACCTTATTTTTAAGGCGTTTGGGCATTCTAATATGTGTCTATGACATAATTTCTTCACTAATTTGTCTGTATACTAAGCTGGTTCTATAAATTAACTATTTTAAACAGTGCTACCATGAGCACCAAAATACATAATACTTTTTTTGACATATTAATTACATATCTTTGGAGGTAAATTGGGATTATATGGTAATCTTAATTTTAGCTTCCTGAGAAACCTCACACCACTTTACACAATGACTATTCAAATTTACACTCACATCTAAAACTAACAAAGTCTCTGTTGTCCACATTTCTACTAGAACCTTTGAATTTCTTAGTAGTATTCAGCCCAATATATGACGTCACACATGGAGAGAAATTTTACCTCATAATGGTTCATTTTCAGAGCCTCACACATGCCCAGTTAGATGACTACAGTGATGATACCAAGGTCCTTTGTGTTAGCTAAATTTTCAATAAGACTTGGGGGCTTCCATAGGTGGTGTAAGTGTGGCAACTTGGAAATTTGATATAAATGCTATATTTGGGAGGGATGTGAATTTCTAGATGTCAAAGAGTAGAATACAAAAGACAAAACAAAGACACCATTGTTACTGCAAACATTGGCATCAACAAATTCTTGTAACTGTAAAACTGCTATGGAAAATGAGGGGTCAGGGTGGGAGAGAAATATGGTTGCTCATCATATGATCTGGGAGACATTTCCTGACTCATCATGGTTCAGGAAGTCCTGAAGTCCTAGTCCATACCTTGGTCTGATTTACTAACAGTTAATATACACAAGCAAAACTGGAAAATCAAAAAGAGATGTCTCTACAGAGGAGCACAGAATGATGCAAAATGGAAAGAAATCAGTATTTTTGGTGTTGAAGAAAGGGTCACTAGACAAAATTGCAACCTCTAAAACCTGGGAAATGCAGAGAAAGATCAATCTCATTAGAGCTGCCAGAATTGATGCTCCCTGGCTCCTTGATCTTCGAACAGTAGAGGGCATTTCAGATTTCTGATCTATAGAATGGTGGAATGCTAAAACAGTACTTTAAGATCCTAAGTTTAAAGGGCTTTTGTACAGTATTGATAAGGAACGAATGCAAGACAGTCGCTCAATGCTTGGCTGAATACATGGCTCAGAGTAGGGGACAAATTTATAATGATCACTACCAGAGGCTTACAAGGAATTACTAGATTATCTTCTCCCTATTTGCCCCAAGCCCCACTGTGTTAAATTGAAGAAGAAACTCCCTTATAAGTCTTAGGAATTTGAATACATGGTCCCCAGGTGGTAGCTGTATGGGGAAGATTAAGAAGTGTGGAGTTGAGTATTGGAGGATGTTTGTCACTGAGGTTTCAAAGACTGGCATCATTAGCTCAGCTCCCTGTTTGTGACTCAAGATGTTTGCTCTCAGTGGCTTCTCCAGTCATCACATCTGCCTGCAACCTGCTGCTTCCGCTCCATTGTAATGGATTCTAACCCTCTTTTTGCTTTCTCATTAAGTTGTCTTGGTTGTGGTTTCTATTTGTTCACAGCAATAGAAAATGAATATTTTTATTTGCTAAGTAAAATAGTAAAAAAAAATAACTTCAAAAAAAAAATAACAGGCATGCAGTCTTTGAAAGTGACATCATTTTACCTACTTCTGAATTCAATTATTTAGATTAAATGTATAGATGAAAACATGTCTGTCTGCACTTCCTTAGTATAATAGTCTCCAATTCCTTTCTATGACACAGCAACTGACAAAATTTCTTAAAGACTGAACTTTCTATTAGTTTGATATTTCAAGATTGTCCTTCTGACACAGTTGCTGGAATCTACAATTATTAATTTTGCTAAGTTAGATTTTTTTTCTACTCTACAAATCACAGGCTAGAAAACCAGTAGTGGTTACAATCTCTTTTTACAATATGGAGGGTATGTGGGTGTGTGTTTGTGTGTGCGTGCATGGATATGCGTGTAGTCTAATAACTAAAAATAAGGCTGTAGGATATTTATATAAAATGTTTTTTCATAATATGGGTACTTTTTATTTTTGTATTTAATACACTTCTTTTTATTGCATTAATCATCTCAAGTCATTTTCGTATGGACCTTTTTCCATGTGCTTATATGTGCCTATACACTCTGTGCATGATTTGTTTGCCTATGGTGCTCTGAAAGGAATAAATTCATGGACAAGTCACATGATTCAACAACTGAAAATATCTTTCAAGAATGTAGTATCATTCCTAGAATGAAACGGAGACATGTGTGTTGTGTTCATGGCACTCAGAATCATGATATTGCCCTCCTCTTTTTCCCGATACCACCAAATATCAGAATCCAAGAATCAAAGCAAAGATTCGCTGTTATGCCTACCAATTAAACAGCTAATGAGCTAGAATAATGACCCTTTCTCCTAACTGGTTGTAAGAATAATTGGATTTAAAAATGTTTCACACATGAATGAAATCATGATGTTGCCAGTCAGAGAAAGTGAAGACAAAGCACCACACTTAAATATGCTCCCTCTAACAAAAATCATTGTGGTATATGGGTTATAACCAGGAGGTTTGAAATGATAAGCATTGTCGTCTATCATTAAGATCTTCATAAATAGGCTACAGATGTCTGGGTTACTGCTGGGATTGCCTGATTTGAAGACTGTAATATGAAAAACCATGAGGAGCTCTACACTGTCCAAAAGTAATTTGCATTAAAAAATCTGAGTTTAAAACATCACAGCTTTGTTGATGTGCAGAAAGAAGTATTTTTCTTCAAAGAATTCATTCTAAATACTTTGTAATATATAGAGCTGGACCCAACATTCACTAATAATGGGAAGCTTCAAGAGCTTCAATAATCTACACTCTAATAACAGTATAAAAGTTAAGCATATTTTTAGGATTGTAATTTAGATGATATTGATATTTATGTGTAATATAAACAACTATATAACTGAAATAACATTGAAGCCTGGATCTTGAATTTCATTTCAGCTTTTAGTTTCTGTGATAACTCCTAAATTACTTTAATTATTAACTGAGTAATTTAAAATTTCAACAGCATTTCTCTAATTTTAAAAGATTGAAATGTTAACATTCCTTTCAAGTTATCATCTAAAAATAATAGTTTTTAAAGGAAGATTGTGTTTATTGTTATTTTCATGTTTTTGAAAGATTAAATGAAGTAGAAATAAAAAGTACATATAAGGTTGTCCAAGAACATCCAACTATTTTTAAATATTCATTTAATTTAAACTCTTTGGATCAAATTGGTAAGAGCAGACAGAAGGTAGCATGCTCCTGTTTAAATATAATGATTTTATGTATAGGAAGATGCAATACTTAATACTAATCAGACACATCAGTGCAGTGCCTTTCATCAATACTTCACCATCTAAGACTATCTTTGATTTAAAATGTATTACATACTTTTTGATAGCCCCTGCCTTATCGCTTTATTGGCCTTCAGAAAATTTCCATCATTTCAGAAAACAATTAAAACGAGGAGTAAAATTCTGTCAATCAAAAACCTATGGCACTTAATTACTCTAAAAGAATTTTAAAGAGAAATGGAGAAAATGCTTATGCTGATTTATCCATTCTATTTTCACATAGGAAATAAGAATAATAGAAATATGACAAAAGGGTCTGTACCAACACTCTAGGAAAGCATTCATGAGGATGTTTGTGTTGCCATTGCTACTGTTCTCAAAACTATTTCCTTTTTAGTAATCATTTTGCATACTAAGTAAAATTTATTTATTCCAATCTTTATTGAACATTTTTAATTCCTGATATGTTCTAACCAAATTTAATTAAAAATACTTTACAGTTTTCATATATAAACAATCGTTACTTGTTCTCATGCCCTTGTAAAGATGCTCAAAGCATAGGTATCAAACTAATAAATGATGCCTTACTGTTACTTAATCTATGTATGATATCAGGCAGTTGGTATTATTCACTAGGTTCCTTAGGTTGCTTCAAATTTACTTGTCAAAGAATTTGGCAAACTAGCAGTTACCACCTAGTTCACGGGGGCCCTAATGCTATGTCATCCCTGATAAATCATGCTGCCATAAAGGAACATTAATTATTTCTGCTCCGTCTAGTAGACATCAACATCAAAATTTCCCCCCAGCTTTCAGCTTCTTGTTGAAGCATGCCCATTCATCATTGTTTCAGAAATGGATGGGCTCGGATCATGAAATATTTTTATGATTGACAGGCTCCATGGTGGTTGAGAACAGGCAATGGTCAGCAAAGACCTTGCAGATTTATTTTCTGGGTCATGGTGCTGCCTCTAATAACTTACCACTTCTCTGTGCGGCAACTTTTAGAGGTCAGAAAGATGAGAGGACATGAACAGAGGCTGGCATGATTTCTGCACTGTTTCTTCTGAGCTGTTTGATTTTCCTGCTTTCTGATCCAAGGCAGGAACCTTTATGCAAATCAACAGAGATTGTTTTACCATACCACATTTCCAGGGTCCCTAAAGTCTGCACAAAGTCATAGGTGATGTGGAAAAGAGCCAGTTTAACTTTTTAAAGGAAAGAGAATAGCTTTGAGAGTAAAAACAATTTCTATTGGGAAAAAAAGAACCAGAGATTCTTAAACTAACTTCTCGAGACCAAATCCTGAGCAATGAAAGCACACCACTTTTCAAATGTACCACTATATACACTATATATATCAGTGAAAACCTTATCTACCAAGGTAGAAGTTAATAAAACTATTCTGTAATTTCATTACCCCCAGAGTAGGTGCATTATACAGATAACCCTAAATTTCTCTGTCTTTAAGTTAGAAGAATAAATATGTTATTAGGGTTTTAGATATCAGTTGTAGTGAAGTTAACTTTGTAGGTTTATATCTTGAAGCATCATTACCATTGAATAAATGACTCACAATTCAGACTCTCACTCTCAAAACAAAGCTCTAAGGTCAAACCTGAACTTTGGAAATGATTGCACAGGATCATTTAAACTTGAGAATGTTCATACAAAACATATCACAGGGGAATCTCTGAAATATAATGTATAAATGGTGTCATTTCCTTTCAGCAGCATCTCACAGGTATTTTGAGCCTGTAACCTGTACATTTTCTTCCCTGTTTCCTGAATTCTACCTCCTACTATATCTTTTTGGTGGACATTAAGTGGACCAAGAACTATAGAGTAGACATTATACTTTACCAGTCCCCTAGAATGAGATTTCATTGAAATTCTGAAATTGGGTATATTGTTTGAAAGAACAGGGAATTTAGGAAGAGACCAGAAGTGTCTTCTGTTGAGCTTTTTCTCCACATTTCCTGAATAAAAATGAAGAAACTGGTGACTTTTGACCATGGCCTTTTTTGACATCGTTCTTATACCCTCAAAATATTTAAATTAAAAATATTTTTTCAAGTTATTTAAACATATTAAAATAGATTCAGATAAACAATTGCTCATTCCATGCCATGCTATGATTCTGAGCTGTTTCTCAGCTCATACATTTCTAACTCCATATATACACATACTGGTTTACCTGGAAGTCACATTTAGAGCCTATGAAAGCAATGGTCATACAGTTAAACTGCATGTAGAGAAACACCCCTGCGTTCTGTGAGTTTTTACTGGGTGTGGTACTATACACTGTAGTCCTTTCACACTGGCTCTTTTACTTGCTCACATATGTAGTTTCTCAATGGTAAATTCTTTACTGTTGCTTTTAATCCAGTTACCTCATGTTATGCTTATTTTAGACATCTGGAATTTATTGAAAATGCGGTTGTGCAATTAATCACCATATGTATTCTTTTATAACATAGACTTTTTTTTAAGTAATCAACATAAGAATAAAGATTTTCCAAATCCATGTGTCTGCTAACAAAGAGAAGTGAGTGAGCAGTGTGGTGGAGTCCTTTGTTAAATAATGAAAGTAGCAGAATGATGGAGAATAAAACCAACCCACCTCAAGCTTTGGAAATCTTTGACAGTTTATCTGCCTCCTATGGATTTTCTTTCAAAGTAAGAGGAAGAATCTGCAGAGGCAGACTCTCCCAGTCTGGTAGCTCTAACTCTCCTTGAAAACAGATTTCCTTCCTCTCTGAAAGCCCTTTAGGTTCCTGCATTTAACCTTTTCAGAGGCTTCACGACTCAGCAAGCCTAAAGCATGCAGCCTGAAAACCTCACAAGTCCATCACTCTGAGGCAGAACTTAAGATGGAGAATGCAGCCTGTTCTCACACAGGAGCACAAACACTTTTCATTACAAACATGTGCAGTTCAAGCCACCATTCCTTCTCTGGAGGAGTTCTCTCCTGAAGATTTTAAATAAAGACACTGAATATAAAACTTTGCAAAACTTATTTTCAATTTATTTAATTTTAATAGTTTTAGATTTTCATGTTAGTTCTGTAAATCTTTCATTCCCACCTCTTTCTTTTGCAACTTCTCTTGTATAACTCCCAATCTCATGTTTAACCACTATTAAAATTATTGTTATTACAAACACGTAACATGTAACATTATATATGTTGGTTAGATAACTCCTCAAAGGTCTCAATACTGGAGAAAACTTGGAAGTATGTTTAAGCATTTATTCCTCACCTTTCCCTTTAAATGTGCTCTTCTCCTTCCATATTCCCTTTTAATCCTTTTAGCTTTCCTGCTATACTCATATTGTGCATATGACAGAAAACATGTGCTCTTGCCTGCGCCTGCTTTATTTAACTTAAAATTATAACCAGTTCCATTTATCTATTTCCTCGCCTTTTATAAGCATGGATAAGGAATTAATCACCCTTGCAGTGAGTTTGTTTCAACCATGCATTTAATACACATAAATATTTTGATGCTTGCAAGATAATGTTCAAAATGTTTACAATAAGTTTTTCCTTCATTTAGCATAAGTAATAGGTTTCATTTTTGCACTTTCATACATTGATTTTTTTGGCTCTCATTCTCCACTTTTGTCCATATCTCTCCCACATAGAGCATTATTTGTCCCCTTTTCATTATGATATCGCATGCATCCTATTACACTTCTCTCTCCCATCCTTAAAAATCTCATTTTGCTTTCCCTTGGTCTCCTTTCTAGTTTTGTGACTTGAGCATGTACTCACACTTGAATGTATATACAGATATAAAAATTGCAAGCAAAAAGCCTATGTATGAGAAAGAGCATGAGGGTTTCTGAGTCTGGGTTACATAATTTAATACTTTCCAATTTCTATTTTCCTGCTAATTTCACAATTTAATTTTATGACTAAATAAAATTCTAATGTGCAATCTTTACTGTAATAACCAATATTAAAGCCACATGGTAGCACCAGAACCTAATTGTGCATCACATTTTCATTTTCTAGTCTTCTATTCATTCCTAGATTGATAGCCATTTCTTACTGTTGGCTTTATATCAAAGAGCATACCTTAGTTCATAAGGTGTGTAGATGTCTTGTAAAATGTTGAGCACTAATTAAGGAGAGGATTGATCATTAAGCACCCCTTCCACTCATAAGTAAAAGATGACATCTATGTGGACAGAATGAGGGAAATAACTATTTCTAGACAGGACAAGAGATGTTTCCACTTTTGTAAAATTTGAGCATAGCTGTTTCATTTGCTTGTTTTCCTTTGGTGCTTTCATCCATGGGCAATGGACAGCCGTTAAGTCAGATTAACACTAACGATCTTTCAATCAATCTGTCTATCAAAGACAAGAAACAAAATGAAAAGGGAAAAATAATGGTTTTGCATAACTTGGTAAGATTCTGAGTCCACATTGTTATCAAGGGTTTTCTATTAAAATTTTAAGATAATAACTGAAATTTTTAACTCATCTAAATCATATTTAAATTATTGTACCATTTTATATTTAGTTAAGATTTTTGTGTAATTATAGTTTCCATATTAAAATATATATCTATTTTAAGTTGCTAGTGTGACTTTTCTTATGTTTACAGAGTGATATTGCCATCCCCATATTTAAATATTTTGGGATATCTCATGTCCAATTATTCCCAATTTCCAGTCTTAGGCTAATTTATTTTATGTCATTATGCCTTCTGTGTTTTAATATTGTCCATGTGATCTACTGTCATTCAGAGAAGTGAGACAGTCTTTACATGAATAAATAGCTGCTGGATCCAGATTTTGTGTACGTGATACTTATAGGAAAGTCTGGAAGTCAAGTCTGTTCCTTTCTCAAGCATATAAATGAAGAGCATATGGTAAATATAGGAGAGAAAATTTTTCTTGGACTCACACATCTGGAGAATATTAAAAGAATCTATCTGAAAGCAAATTTCTAGGATTTCTGTGTATTTTTCTTGTGTTAAAACTGCTCAAGGTAAAACTATTATAGTGAAGACGAGAGAGGAGAAACTGAGAAATGTAACACGTTCACTTCCAGTGCATTGTACTTGAGTAAACTGAACATATGCAAAGCTCAGTGCCAGTCATAGAGAAAAATGTATAAAATGTTCTAAGGAATTCCAACCATAGGAGTAATAGAAGAGTCAATGGATTAACTGAGAGGAAGCATCACAGGCCACATAAGGGTCAGTGATATGCCAAGAGAAGATGACTACCAAGAAGACCACCTGGAGACCAAAGAGGACATTAAAGTCTCATGTGTAACAATTTAAATGAAAAATCCAAGAAGGAATATTGATATGTCCCATCTTCAATAAGGTGGTAGAATCATTGACCAGCTGGTTGTTCCGAGGGCTGACGAAGATGTTTTAAATAATTTGAACATTTTAATAAAACAGTAAATTGTAGTTTATATTTGGAAATGGCAAACAGATATGATCATGTAGTAAAGAAGCTAAAGTATATTGAAGCAATTAATTCTCTATTTCTTTTCTATTTTAATTTTTCTGACTTATCCTCTTTTTCTTTTTTTTGAGAAATTCATGCAAGAATGTAATGTTTTCAACAAATTTATTCTCTACTCCCTCCTCTTTACCTCTATGACTCCTCCTCTCAGCATTTCCCCTCCAAATTTCAGGATGTTTTTAGACCCACAGAGTCTCCTCAATGTTGTGTATATGTACATGTGTGTAAAGTCTTCCACTGGGACATGGGAGGTATCAGGGGCTGCAGTCAAAGAAACCTACTCTCCCTCCTCCATCAGCCAATAGGCCTTCAGCTATAGGTGAAAGTTTGGGAGACCCTCTGCTATCGATGGTGGGTTTTAGATGGCTTGAAATTCTATACTGAGTTTTACAATCATAGCCCCTGTGACTTCATTCACACCATGTCTGAAAAACACTTTCATGTTACCATAGTGAGTTGTCATTTTGATCAGTCAGACAAATATTCATCCATCAACAGACATGCATTGAACCTTTGGTTTTAAATAAGTATGTTAAAAATATACATAGTAATCTGCATGAAGGCTTTAAATAAGGGCTTGGGAGTAAGGCAACATTACTCTCACTGAAAATCTTTCAAAAGACAGAGAGTCTCCTGAGAAAGGACTCTACAGGTGAAACTGTTCACAAAAACAGGTTTGGTCTGAATCTCAAAGGACCAAGGATTCAAATAAAAACAAAATCAACCCCTAAGGAAGAGATGAGAGACTCAAACTTCACCTCTTTTATAATTTCATAACCTATGTTGCAATTTCACCTGTTTGTGGGATAATACCTTACAGCCTCAAAAGTATTACTTTTGGCCAGAATTATTTTTTATAAAGAATAATCAGATAGTGTTATGTTGGAGGATAGTGGGATAGGGATGAATCACATAATAAAAGGGCAAATCCCAGTTGTATTTACTTTTAGAAAAAAAAACAATTTATTGGTTTCTGTTGTTGTTGAAATCAGCCAGGTTTCCCCTCTTTGCTCAGAAGCACTTGGTATCATTAGATGTCAGTGCGTCTATAAGCATTAGAAAGAATGTTTGACAACCAGCCCTAGTGCCACATGTTCATCGCCATAAGAGAATTTGTGGATCTTTTTCTTTCCAGGGGAGTCTCACTCACTGAAACATTGCTGAGTTCATGTCATGCTCCCAAATAGCAGATATAGACACTGTCTCCTCACATAAGTGTAGCCAGAAGCAATCACTCCCATTCAGGCATTTTAAGTCAAGCCTGGAAATCAGGACTGGGGCCATTAAGGTGTGTGTTCACAGCAGAACAGTATATGAGGCAATAAACACTTGAGGTTGAGGTTGGCTAACCGCTAAAATGAAGGAACGATGTTCGATAACCACTAAAGCTATTTGTGGTAAATATACTCCTAAACCATGAACATTGGTCCCATTTACTTGATGGAGTACTAAAAGCAGTAAGAAATGATTAAAAAGTAACACATCTAGTTTTTATTTTCTTTGTGAGTGATGTGAAAAAGCTGAGTGCTTGCTTCTTCTTTTTGAGTGTACATTCAGCACATAACTTATGTACAAAGATAGCTTAAGATAAAAAAAATATTTATTACCAAATGGACATATATTTTGGGAGGGGAGGTATGTCATGAAGGTTAAAGAAATGTGCAAAACGCAGTTTTAAATCTATCCCATATACTTACATTTTTATGTAGGTGTACAATTCCTCAAAATATTCTCAAAGATTTTCTTATCAATATGAAAACTTGAGGGATAAAATCTATGGAAAGTGCAGGGTTATGCTTCTGTAAACATGGAGAGTATCTGATGTATGCACAGACCTCTGTTGTCTCTGTCAATGTTTTGTGTTCTTTTCTGCTATTACAGGACACTGCCCTAACTTTTCTTGCTGTCTTTAAATCCTACTCCGGTCTTCTATCTGTAATCCTTGCAAGATAAAATGAAATTTTTATTGCAATTTATTATAGTAGGAGTGATATGGGAGTTTCCATATTGCTTCCTGGTACTTTCCATTCCTAAGAAAAATTTAGCTTGCTGTTTAAAGCCCTTCACCTTTATGTCAGTTCTAGCAATGCTCAAATGATGTGATATTCCCCTCTGTATGCTGCGAATGTCATCGGTTAATAAAGGAACTGCTATAAACTGCTAAAGGAACTGGGTCTATAGAAGAGATATAGGGGAACAGAGCTAGGTGGGAAAAACTAAACGGAATGCTGGGAGAAAGGAGGCAGAGTAAGAGAGAAGCCATGTATCTGGCTGGAGACAGATGCTGAGAACTTTACTAGGTAAGCCACAGCCATGAAACGATACACAGATTAATGGAGATGGGTTAAATTAATATGTAAGGGTTAGCCAATAAGAAGCTAGAGCTAATGGGTCAAGCAGTGATTTAAATAATATGGCTTCTGTGTGATTATTTTGGTTCTGGGTGGACAGGATGAGCAAGCAGACCCCTACTACACTTAAACAAGGAAGTTGACCCAGATTCTACAAGTCCGAATGGTAGGTTCTTAATGAAGATAAAATTGAAAACTAAAGACCTTTTGTTGCGAGTGCTTCAACCACATAGTGAAATAATTGGTCATAGTTACAATGGAGCAGCATACCTTGCTGAACAGGGAGGAGCACTTTGCATGACTTGGAAGCACCATTAGAGTAAGTCTTAAAATGTGAAGCAAGCAGAATAAAGGCCTGGAGGATGCTATGGATTGCAAACGGCATGCCGTAGGGCCAACAATTAGAAATGGAAAAAATTGGCAGATGGATTAAACAACCACACTGCAGAACATTTCCAGAAATCCTGGTACTTTTTCTTAAATATTTCTTTATTTGATCCCACTACATTTTTTTTCTTACCATAAATATTCTTTTGGAATTTATAACAAAGTGATAAAATCTTCAACATCTCATTGTTTTATCCTTTTAACAGTGTGTGTGTGTGTGTGTGTGTGTGTGTGTGTGTGTGTGTTTCAAGTCTAAGTTTACATTTTTTTCTCTTGGAAGATGCTGCTAATATTCTGTCTGGAATTTCCCTGCCTACCATTCTCTATATCAGTAGCCTATGTGTTTTCCCTATATTGCTTGTGACAACCTCTGTATGTCTCCCTTGTCTATTTGCCTTTAGAGTCTGTGTTCAGTAGTGGGAAGAAAATTTATTCACCATTTAGTTACTTTATTAAGTATCAGTGATGCACATGCTAGGTACCCTTGTTGCCTGAAGTTTCTGTCCTGCCTGGATCCTACAGTTGTTAATTCCCAAGAAATCACACAGACGTCTACATTAATTATAAACTGATTGGCCCATTAGCTCAGGCTTCTTATTAACCCTTATAACTTATATTAGCCTATTAATTAGCTAATATAATAATATTAGCCTATTATTCTTGTCTATGTTAGCCAAGTGGCTTGGTACCATTTTCAGCGAGGCAGTCAGATCTTGCTTGCTCTGTGTCTGGATCAGGACTGCAGATCAAGTTTCCTTCTTCCCAGGATTCTCCTGTTCTCATTGACCCACCTCTACTCCCTGTCTGGTTGTCCCGCCCATACTTCCTGCCTGGCTATTGGCCAATCAGCGTTTATTTAAAATATAATTGACAGAATACAGACCATTGTCTCACACCATACCCTGTTTGCTTAGTGAGGGAAGTTTAAGTGAATGGTGATTGATTCTCATAATGAACTTCATGGTGACCCACTAACTGTAATGATAAGATGTGACTGACTTATAAAATTTACTGATATGAAACAAGATATTTATTGAATGAAATTTTATAAAAATATTCCAAATATTAGGGGAGCTAATGCTTAAAACATGTGATACCACTTGGTGTGGGATTTCCCTCTGCATACTGTGAATATGTTTTATTACCATTAGTTACTAAAGAAACTGTTTAGTCCTATGGCAGGGTAGAATAGAGCTAGGCAGGAAACTAAACTGAATGCAGGGAGATAGAAGGCAGAGTCAGGGAGTTGCCATGCAGCTGCTGAAGGAGAAGGATGCCAGAACCTTACAGATAAATCACAGCTCCGTGGGATAGAAATGGGTTAATTTAAAATGTGAGAGTTAGTTAATAAGAAGCCAAAGCTAACAGGCCAAACACTGTTGCAATTAATATAGTTTTTGTGTAATTATTTGAGTCTGGGAAGCCAGAAAATGAAAGAAGAGTTTCTCATTACAACCACTTTTTGCTTAAGTGATTTCAAAAGGAAATACTGTTTCCAGATATCTCAATTTTGGTGAGGACATAGTACTGCTTTCATAGGCTTCTTGCTACTTGGCTCAAATAATTTGAACTAAAAATTACTCAGAATACTAATTAAAACATAGGGGTGTGTTGATAAAAGTTGATGGTCACATTCTTTTACAGGAAATTCAACTCTACTGAGAGAATAGGATGGTTATGCATTTAGCATAAAATAATGCAAGCCTGAATTTGGCTCATTGCATTCTAAGTATTTATTTAAACAACTATATTTGTATGGTTAGAAAGGAAGACCATACCTGTATAAGATGGTCTTGTTAATAAAAAGGTAACATCTCAGGAAAAGCCAAATACAAAATATAAGAATCAGGGTCACATGAGAAATTTGTCTAGAATTCATGACATATTTAAAGGGAACACTTCTGCATTGCTGGTGGGAATGCAAGCTGGTACAACTCCTATGGATGTCAGTGTGGCGATTTCTCAGAAAATTAGGAAACAACCTTCCTCAAGACCCAGTAATACAACTTTTGGGTATATATCCAAAAGATGATCAATCGTGCCACAAGGACATGTGCTCAACTATGTTCATAGCAGCTTTATTTGTCATAGCCAGAAACTGGAAACAACCTAAATGCCCCTCGATCGACGAATGGATAAAAAAAAAATGTGGTACATTTACACAATGGAGTACTACACAGCAGAAAAAAATGACAGCCTGAATTTTGCAGGAAAATGGATGGAACTAGAAAGCATTATTTTGAGTGAGGTAACCCAGACACAGAAAGACAATTATCACATGTACTCACTCATAGGTGGTTTTTAAACATAAGGCAAAGAAAATCAGCTTACAAACCACAATCCCAGAGAATTTAGATAACAATACGGACACTAAGAGAGACCTACATAGATCTAATCTATGTGGGAAGTAGAAAGTATAAAAAGACAAGATCTCCTGAATAAATTGGGAGCATGGGGACCTTGGGGGAGGGTTGAAGGAGGGAGGGGAGTGGCAGGGAGGGGAGCAGAGAAAAATGTAGAGCTCAATAAATATCAAGGGGGAAAAAAAGAAACCGATGAAAAATAAGGACCAAATTTAGGAATGAGATTTCTTGTGGAAAAATCTTAAATTTTCAAAACCCAGTTTTAAATTAACTATTCAGTGTGCTTTTTGCAATGCCCTTTAACAGATTTTTAATTTGACTCTCATGTTTAGGATACTTGGTTGCATTTGTAAATGACATATATACATTTTAATGTATGTACTGAACAGTAGGTACCTTGAGAGTGGACCTTGTTTGTCATAAAATGTACAATGAGTTGCCAAAGATTAATATACACATACTTAAAGAATTTGTTACCAATGGGATTTTCACAATGATCCAAGTGTTAGTACTTCTCAAAATTATGAATATCCTATGTATAGATATAAGCAAACTTTATACCTTAGAAATGTATTTTTTGCAAATATTTATTTTCCATAATTAAAAAAATGTGTGTGATGCACATGTTTGTGGGGGTGTGTGCATGTGCATGTCTGTGAGTGAGGATGAGTGTATAGAGCTGAGAAACTAGGCCTCCATATTGGTTGAAACAGGGACTCTTTCTGTCTACATTGTACACCAGGTTAACTGGCCTATTTGTTTCTACTCTCCATCTCTCTCTAAGAGAGCTGGGATTGTAGATGCATTTACTATCAAATATGGATGCCAGGGATTCAAATTTAGGTCCTCATGTTTGTACAGTCAATTTTCCACATATTTATTTCCCTAGCTCTATTTCCCATAATTTATAAATGTAGAGTCTAATACATAGTTTATACATACAATAATATATATAATCATCTTTTATTAAACTCAAAATAATGCTAATAGTTTACAATTTCATATAAAAATCCCAACTGAAGTTTTATTGCAATGAATGTCTGAATAAATCTATGCTATGCTTGAAATAACTGTTTGTATCTGGCATGGTGAACCCAAAAAAATAGAAAAATTGCTAATTGTTAAAGAAATAATGAAGTTAATAGTTTTATGTGCCTAGTTTATCTAATGGATATCATGTGGGAAATAATGCCACACATCAGTTTCTAACTTTCCAGGTATTATAAACTTGTAGGGGTTTGTTTTTACTATTCCTCATAAAAAATAATGAATCTGATTCATGTTTTCTTAGTCTCCATTCTGTAGGCCAATGCCTTACCCCTTTCAAAACAATTGGATTTAAAACTTCAGTGATCTAAATTTAGTTCCTGTTCTGTACTCATTAACTTCATGCAGACAAAGCAGATGGTCACTTGTATAATTGCTCATGTGTTTATGAAGAAAATCAATTAGTGCTACCCCTGTGGATTTCTTACCTCTCCCTCCTTAAGCCCTCATCAACAGATGTATTGATAGAGTCAGCTGTTGGCAGGTGCACATCCCTGTACTTTCATGTAAGCTAAGGACTCATCACACATATTAAAGAAGCTTGAAAAGAATCAAGAAAGGCGCAAGAGTGCTATCCAAAGGAGGTGAAGAAATGAGGGACATTGGAGGAGGGAAACACTGAGGGGTAGGAACAGGACTCAGCAAGCACAGGGAAGCAGTACCTGGAAAGGAGTTTAGTTTTCAAACTCATTTGTTACTTTATTTATACTAAAATTAGGAAAACTTTTGGAGATTTCCTGCTCTTGGAGTTTATCAGAAAGCTATCTCCTCAAGAAAGCTTCTGTTTCTTTATTATTATCTGAATTTTTAAAATTCTCCAAGTATTTTAAAATAAAGGAAAAGATAACCAGTTTGTGTGTCTTCCTGGCAATACCAGTGCTCCTATACTCACCATTTCTTAGTTGTCTTTAGTGGTGAGTGGGTGGGTGAGGTCTTATGGGTTTCCCTTGTATTGAAAACAAAGAAACCAGTAACGTTACACAGACTGAGTCAGTTGTATTTATGTATTTTGGAATATGTATGTGTATACATGTACCTAAGTGTATAGGTACAATAGTTAAAAAAAAAAGAAGCCATGAAGTCAAAACCTGGAAAAAGAGAAATATGGGTGTGTTTGGAGAAGGGAAAATGATGTAATTATATTTCTCTAAAAAAATGAAATAATTTTAGAAGTTAGAAGAAAAATTTTCATACAAAATATGATTTCTCCCCATTCTACAGATGCCACATTTTTAGCACTTTCGAAAGAAATAAGTTTTGTTGCAGGTAATGGTTCTTTCCACCATAAATATGAGGACACAGAAGCCCATCTATCTCTCAGCCCAAAATTATTAAACTAGGTGTCTCAGTGTCTGCCTGTTGCTGAGGTTTCAGCAAGCACTTTATTCCATAAGACTGCAGTACTCCAACTAACATTCATAATAACAGAGCGTGTAGCCTCTATCTGTTCTTTGGAATTGTCTCCACAACTGGGTACATGGCTCAATGGATAAAGCACATGTTTTGAAAGCCTGAGAACCAAAGTTGAGAGTAAGCTTTTACCCAAGGAAAGCTAGGAGCCAGGCTGGTTGGAGGTGGCGCACGCCTTTAATCCCAGCACTTGGGAAGCAGAGGCAGAGGCAGGTGGATCTCTGTGAGTTCGAGACCTGCTTGATCTACAGAGTGAGTTCCGGGTTAGCTAGAACTGTTTCACAGAGAAACCCCATCTAAAGCAAACAAACAAACAAAAAGTAAAAGCTAGGAGCCTCTATCCCAAGTAGTGACATATATGTGTGTATGTGTGTGTGAGTGATATATGATGTGATATATATATATGATATGTGACATATGTAGTGTGTGATATATATAGTATGCATATATGCATGTATATATATGTGTGTGTACATATGTGAATATACTGTATATTGTGTATATGTGTATAATATTTTACCAATTGTGTACTTTTCTACAGAATGCTCACAAACTAAAGAAACTTGATACTTATTTATTTTTGCTTATTTATTTATTTATTTTCCATTTTTCATGACAGGTCTTCTCTGTGTAGCCCTGGCTGTCCTGGCACTAGGCCTGTAGATCAGGCTGACCTTGATCTCAGATACCTACCTGCTTCTGCCTCCCAACTGTTGGGAATAAAGTCATGTGACACCACTGCATATCTAAAAGCTTAATAATTGTTATCAAATTGTTCTCCAAAACCCAATTTGATTTAATGGTTCCTTCAGTACCATACAGGTGCTCTGGATGGACTTTCTCCCGACCACCTAGCACGTAGATGAGAGAAAGTTGTCCTGACCTTGTCTGGAATTCTTCATTCTACTGGACACTCAGTCTTTACAAGTTCTTTGCTTTTCTTGGTCTCAGAAGTTCAACTTCCTTTCCTGATCTTTAATTTCCTGCCTATGACATTTGCGTTTGCACAAACTTTCCTCAGCTTACGCATCTCATGGATGTAACTTTTATAGTGTTTTTCTTCTTGACTGTATTGATCTGAGAATTAGTCCCTATTTTCTTGCTACAAATTTTTTTTATTTAAAAAACTCATAAACGAAGTTAAAATACTGTTTGTGAATGAGATGAGATTTGGGGAACAGCTGAATAATTTCCTGAATAGAACTTTATCAGAGAAGTTTCTGCCACCAACGTGACATGCTCTGATCTTGTGTCCTCAGAGTGTCTGAGGAGTATGGAAATCTTCACTGCTTGACACAAGCTGTATTCATAGTTCATTGGCCTGATTTTAAAAGTTGAAATCAAGTGACAGAACTCATTTGTTCATTTTAATTATACTTTTTAATTAAAGATAAGTTTTTGAGGCAAAGATAGCCATTAGATTTATCTTGGCACAGAAGATTTTTTTTTTAACAAAACCTAAGTTGTCAGAATGTAATGTTCTTTCTCTCTCCTCATTTATTCATCTTGCCAATTGTTATCTTCAGTACAAAAATAGAAGAACAGTTATTGCATAATGACAGCTGTCAAAACAAGGTATTCTTATTGTTTTCTGTAACTTTTATAACCTATATATAATTAGAAAGGTAACATTGTGTAACTAGATTGGAATTATTAATATTCAAATTATAATATACTTGATACAGCATTAGGCTTTATTTTTGTTATCTGAAACTAGTTCAAAGCACCACATTTGTCAGTATTTTTATTTGAAACTGCCACAAAAAATCTCTGTTTTAAATTTAAATATGCATGAAGATAGGCACACACACACACACACACACACACACACACGAGGGGGGATTCTGTGTTATGTAGGAGGAAATAACAGCCACTGAGAGACATGGGTTTCTCAATTAAGAAATTGTTTTGAAAGCTTGTCTGTCCATACTAAAGAATGAACTCATAGATTATGTACATTTACGCATATAGAATTTCTAGTTTTCTCACCTGTAAAGATGGATGATAGAATTAGGTGAAGTTACCTGAATGACATAGCCAAAAATCATATACAGTTCCAAGAGAGCCAGGACTGACAAGAGCTCTCATATTAAGATGACTTATTAGCATAGTGTCTATAGAGTATGGTCACTACTATTTAATCCCCTTCATTGTGATGGAACCCTACCCTGAGCTCTCATATGTCAGTACTCTTTGACACCATGAGGACTACTGATGCAGTATGAGGTGAGGAAGGAAGCAACAGCATAGAATACAACAGAGAGAACAAAAGCCCAAAGGAAATGGCATAAATATTTTTATTTATGTTGAGGCGGGAGTACTTAAAAATTTTAATAAGCACATGTAGTAATGATAAACTTTAGAATTTTCATATATATAAAAATTCACACACACACATACACACACATACACACACACACACACACACACACACACACACAGTTTGAGACTTAAACATATTTGCTTCCCCAGCTGAGTCTTAAGTTTTTAAAGAATCGTCTTTGTTAGGAAAAAATTCTTTTTTTTTTAAGGATGCATTTTAGGTTATATTTAGTATAGATTCATGGGTAGCAGCTTAAGAAAGATGAAGAACCATGACATTTGAATTAATCAGACCTGAAGGTCTACCATGAGGTGTGTCAACAACCCAAAATTGGAAGGGAAGCATCAGAGAAAGACTGAAAATATCCAAAGTTCCAGAGTTGCTTATTTAGGCTCTGCCCAGTAAACGAAACAAGGAAACTGACAAGAAGAACAAGGAAAAAATGTGTGTTGATCATCACATATAAGAAGAATGAAGACTTTTCTATGCTCTGTTGCCCTCCCTTCTTTCCTGGTTCTCTATGCTTAGTTCTAGGACCTTTGACCAGGAAAATGTGGACTTTTAACATCCAATAATCTTTCTGTGTTTCTGAAAAATAATGTTTTTTTATTCAATACATTGCTGGAATTAGAACAATACTTAAAACAGTTTAACTTTTATTTAATCAGAAGACTCTTTTCTTAAATACTTCCTTATTTTGTGTGTGTGTTTTGAGACAGAGTGTAACCCTGTGTAACCCTGGCTAGCCTAAAACCCACTTTGTGGAGCACCTTAGCTTTGGTCTTAAACTCATAGAGATGCACCAGCTTGTTGCTACAGAAAACTGGGAATAAAGTTGTGTCCTACCACAAACTTAACATTAGTTTTTGTTGTTGTTGCGTGTGCTCATGCCTGCATGTATGTCTGATATACTATATGTGTATCTGGTACATACAAGGTCCAGAAAGGGTGTTAGACCTCCCTAGAAAGGTAGTTGCACAGTCTTGAGCCACAACAAATCTGTTGGAAATCAAATCAAGGTCCTTTGAAAGATCAATCAGTGTTCTTAAATGAGTGATGCGCCATTACTCTAGTCCTAATTTTCAAATTCTGATAGAGTGAAGTGGTGTGGAGAGTCCTTCTGTATATGTGTTGCTTTTATTGGTTAATGAATTAAAAAAAAAAAACTTCTTTGAGCCTATAACAGGGCAGAACAGAGCCAGGCAGGGAAAACTAAACTGAATGGTGGAAGAAAGAAGGTGGAGCCAGGGAGATGCCATGTAGCCAACCAGAGACAGATGCTGGAGGGAACCTTTCTGGTGAGCCACAGGCATGTGGCAATACACAGATTAATGGAGATGGGTTAGTTTAGAATTTAAGAACTAGCCAATAAGAAGCTAGAGCTAATGGTCCAAGCAATGATTTAATGAATACAGTCTCTGTGTGGTTATTTCGAGTGGCCTGGAATGAACAAGCAACCTCTGCTGACAGTCAAGGGTTAGTTGGATATTTTAAATATTTTATTTTTAAATAGATACTTTTCAAGTCTGATCATTTACAGTTATAGGACCTGCCTCTTGTTTTGGAGTGCTGTGATTAAAGGTGTATGCCATTCATTCATTGAATGCAGGGTGACTCAAACTGATTTCTCCCTCGCTGACTTCATTAATACATAATTTGCTTTAAAAACAGAGAAAGTTCTGAGACAGTTTATACAACAGCAGTCCCTGGTATGGAATACAGTTGTTAAATGCATTACAAATAAAATGATTTAGAATTGGCATTAAGGATAAATAAACAACAAATTACCTGTTGAATTTTTTAAACAAATTATGTTTTAAATTGCCTAAAATTATTGCCTTTTCAGTAATATTTAATGTTTAAAAGTAATGCACATATCATAAAGCATATAATTCAACCCACACTATCAGAACTGGTAAGCTAGGGGAAATGAAAACATTTCAGTCTAGGTTATATTAGAATACTTATCAAGAATGTGTGAGACTCATGATTCAATTCTGAGTAATCACAGCCCATTCTTAGGAAGTGCTGAATTTTGGACAATATGTTAAAAACAATCATTAGTAGTCCATCTCCCCCTTTTATATATACATAGACAGAGTTGGAAATTGTGGCAACCAAGAAATTCAGTCAGATGATACAATAGTGCAAGGAAAATATGATTTTCCCTTTCTCAGAAACAATTAGCTGCTTCTAGCTTTTCCTCTATGGGTGAGGAGATTTTCTCCATCTTCATTGGCACATTAAGTTGTCTTGTCATTGTTCTGGTCTTGTTTTAG
This sequence comes from Ondatra zibethicus, assembly GCA_004026605.1. NCBI lineage: Eukaryota > Metazoa > Chordata > Mammalia > Rodentia > Cricetidae > Ondatra > Ondatra zibethicus. The sequence goes on from PVIU01011091.1 coordinate 23,563, forward strand.
CAGTCATCGTTAAGATCTCATGGGTAAAATCCCTAAAATATATAGAAGACAATATCACACAGCATTAGTCATGGTTTTCTGATTATTATAAGCTTTTTGCACCCTCTTCTTTGCTGTTCTCTCAACCTTCTGTGTAGGGATTGTATTTTAGACCTATCAGCTGGGGATAGGCATGCACGTGTACACACACACACACACACACACACACACACACACACACTTAAACAAAAACAGGTCATGAAGTTGAAAACAATTGTTAGTAACAGAGGAAGAAGAAAGTGCTGAAGCCAGGAAATGGTAAAAACACAGTTCTCATGTGTAAAAATTCTAAAAATAAAATAAACATTAAAAATGCCTTTGAAATAAAAAACCTTTGAGTTAAGAGTTTTATGGTCTAGAATAACTCAGAGTTCGTCTATGGAGATTTGAGGTGCCTGTTGTAACCTTCTTTACTCTGTCTAGGCCTGATTGTTACAGGTCAGTTGCATCAGGCCATGGAAAAAGCAAAGCATTTAGTACAGAGGTTGCTTTCATGGCCAGTTTTATAGCTGGGACATCACTTCCACCCAAGGTGCTGACACCAGAATGCATTCAGATGCCTATAGTCAATACACTGTGCTGAAAGACATACTATAGTGGGTCTTTTGTTTGTTTGCTTGCTTGTTTGTACAGGAGGATATGAGAAATAGTTTGTGATCATCTAATAGTCTCTGCTAGAACCTTCAAGGTTTATGAGTTTTTTGTTTGAATTTGTACCCTCGAATCACAGTATTCATAAGGTATAATGGGGTATGATCCAATAAATGCATCTTTAGGTGTTTCATTCTTTAGTATGTTTAGATCTCTAATTATTTCACTCAGTTATGATCATGTTTTATAGCTTACTTGCTTAAGAAATAACTTTTCAGTTTGAAAATATTACCTTTGTATTCCATCCATATTTTAAATCGTTTTCTATTTCATTCATATTCCACTTTGAATATTTTCAAAGCCAAAGACATCCTCTTTAGATTTCAAAGAATAAAGGTTCACATGTCTCTCAAATTTTAATTTCATATCCTCCACAGTGTGGACTATGCTGCCAAAGATAGGGAAGTTAAAGCCCCTGGCTTTATTCTTTGGGGAAAAGTTCAAAACTTTTTGACTACGTGGTAACTCCTTTGCTTTATAAGAAACACTATCTCACTGAAAGGTTTATTAAAATTTAGAAGTAATATATATCAAGCAATACGTGTCTCAAATGTTGTCCATTACATATCAAATATCACTGTCATAATTTTTATGTAGTATAAAGTTAATCTGTCCAAATAAATGACTGCTCCCCAAGACAAAAGACTGATCACAAGAGATTACCAATACCCACATATAACTAGTACTGGTAAAAGTTGTAGATTAAGTAAAATAAAAACCTTTATTATAAGTGCTAGTTAAAAAATTATAATTAAAAAACTAATGAAAGTAAACAAATTTCTAATCACATTTAAAATTAGTAAGTTAAGATTTCCTTGAAAAGCACCAATAATGGGGAAGAAAAAATGTTAAACCAAAAAATTAAGATTTAAATTTTTAGTCATGTTTATGAGCGATGACAGGCTTAGAAGTGACTTAAAGCAGAAAAGAAAAAGACCATGTAGAGTCTCAATGATGCTGGCATGATATTGGAGGGGTAGACTCCTACACAGCCTCTTCCTTTTTCATCTTTTTCTTGGATAATAGTGTAAGTCGAAAACACTTTTCAGAATATCAGAAATCTTGAATTCTCTGCACAGTTCTCATTGAGCAGGTACAAAAATGGAAGCTGCAAATTTCATTTATTTTCTACTAATTTCAATGCATACAGTGAATGAGAAGTACCTAAAAGTCTCCCATGGCAAACCTGGCTATATGCAGCTACTTGTAGGTGTTTTTATATCCAGCATTTGTCTTCTTGGCTAAGAAAGGAGAAAAATGGGTTAGAGAAACGTTATTTTCCAGCACTTAAGTTTTGCTGAGTGGTCAAGAGGAGCACACATACGTACAGAGCTCGGCATCCCTGAGCAGTCCTGAGGAGCACACATACGTACAGAGCTCGGCCTCTATAGAAGACCTGCTGCCTGAGTCACACAGGTGCATTGCTTACTTTTAGAAAATATTGCATCTACCAGGTTACATTTTAACTTGGTATGTGAACCAGTATTGCCTATTTTTTTAGCCTATTATTTAGAATTGGTCACGTGGAAATTTCTTAGGTATGGAGGAATCAGACTCCAGGTACCTGACATGTGTACACAACCAAAGCAGTTATTTTATCATGCACTACTAAATGGGAAAAAGTAATAATTTTTCCAAGTTCTAGATCAGTTCTATATAGTGGACCCAAATTGAATATTATGATAGCCATCATGTCTGATAACTTTTATTTTAGTAATAAAATGCAAATTTGTGATAGAAAACAAAATATCATGCCACAGATAGCTATGAATATTGAAATGCAGTGCAGGTAATCATCTGCTGAGGAAATATTTTAAGGCTATTTAGAATTTAGTTTATCACTTTCCCATATTGAAGCATCTCCATGTACTTATTTATTCCCACAATGCGTTCAAAGCTTATTGTATGGTAGGCCCTTTAAGTATGACATGCTCTTCTTTTTTCACATGGCTGCGTGGAAAAATATTATCATAACAATATTTTCCTTCCCTTGCAATGAACATAGATAATATGAAAGGATCCTATGGTGTGGATGTGGAAGAGGGTGATGAATGTGAAAGTATGAAAAGACTAAACTCTCCGAACAACAAAAACATAAGATCTCAGGTAGAACCTGCATTAGTAAACTATTTCCTACCTTTCTCAGAAGACTAAAAGGTATTGTTAAAAAATGGACAGATACCTGACTGTGTGTGGGGGGGTAAACCCAACTCAATATGGAACCAGCTAATCATGGGTTTGTTTTGTTTTGTTCGCTTGTTCATTTTGGTTTTTGTTAGGGTCTAGTTATGCACCCAGGCTGACCTCAAACTTTCATTTCCGGAACATAGCGATTGCAGTATGCAACCTCATACCAACCACAATTATTACGTTTGTGGGCACAGCTGCAACGAACCCAAAAAGAAATGCTCTGGTTTACATTTCCATGGTTTCTAACTGTTCATTGCACATCCAAAAATAAATACTAAGTTTTCATTTTAAATTATTCAATTGTATCTCTTTGTCCTAAATAAGAAAGTTTCCATTGCTTTGCATGTAAAACCATGTGCCAGCTTTAGATAAGGTTTCACTGTAGTTATAACAATGACCGTGCCATCCATCACTACTGTGATGCTGTATGAAGCCCAAGAGAATGACCTTACCAGAAATAATTCTGTTAAGAAGGAAGTTATGCATGCATGATCTCAACACAGTGCAGTCATTATAAAAATAGTAAAATTGCATTTACTTTATTTTGAGGTTCTTTTCCCCTTTACCTTATTCATTGCCTGGATAAGGAATGCTTAGATATCAAAATACGAAATAATCCAATAAAAAACGGAATACAGCTCTAACCAGAGAATTCTCACAGAAGAATTGCAAATGGCAGAAAGACACTTAAGGAAATCAAAAGTGATATGTCCTAATGTACTGTAATTATATATGATATGAATTAAGATATTATTATTATTATATTTATTTCTTGTGTATTGATGTTTTGTCTGCATGTATGTCTGTGTGAGAGTGTCAGGTATGCTGTTATTGGAGTTACAAGTAGTTGTGAGCTTCCATGTGGATGCTGGGAACCAAACCAAGGTCCTCTGGAAGAAAAACCATTACTTTCAATGCCGAGCCATTCTCTCCAGTCCACAATATATTTTCACTTTACTTTTTGCTATTGTTATTAATCTCTTTCTGATACTTAATCAATTATATAAGTATACTATGTTGTATATTTATATCTATGAATTACATATATATGTATGCAAATATATGGAGGATTGATTCTGTTTATTGCTTTAATAATTCACTAGTATCTTACAAAAATGTCCTCTGTAGATGGATAGGTGCCTACTGAGTTATGATTTCTAGTTAGCTGCTTTTCTTCTCACTTCTGTGTGTTTGTTTCAATAAAACATGTTTTAGGCCGGGTGGTGGTAGCGCAGGCCTTTAATCCCAGCACTCGGAAGGCATTGGCAGGCGCATCTCTGTGAGTTCGAGACCAGCCTGGTCTATAAAAGCTAGTTCCAGGACAGGCTCCAAAGTTACAGAGAAACCCTGTCTCAAAAAGCCAAAAATAATGTGTTAGTAATATTAAACTATGTTACAGCTTCCATATATCTTCTGATTAGACCTGGTGATTCATTGGAGTGACCAAGCATTCACTGAGATTTACCTAATGACTTATTTGATACTTAGAAGTTTCTACAACCAAAACCCAAAAGTAACTTACTAATATTTTTCTGAAACATGTGGTCTTACTTCAAAGTGTGAGTGTTCAGCTCCAAAGGAAGTAAAAGACCAGGAAGAAAAAAAATCAGGAAAAAAAAATAAAACTGGTTTCATGACAGTTAAAAATGTTTTCTCCCCTCCCAGGCAAAGTTTCTCTGTATAAGTGCTCAAATAGTTACACACACTTTGAAAATTTTATATAAATTTCACTTTATAGATAAATTTCAGTGTATTGTGTAAAAAACAGTATCTCATAGAGTAGCCAAATATTCTTAATATTTGTGGATTCAAATTCCTGGAATTATAAAACCAAAATTTTTATTGCTTACATCCGTGTCTAAACTGTCAGTCACCTAAGTCAATCTATATTGAAAAGAAATGTAGAAATGAGTATAACCCATTTGGTTATCTAACTAAATAGTTCATTCTTTTATTTTCTTTGAAAATGTAATTGATATTTTCATAGACACAGGCCATTTCATCAGGATGTTATTTGTGTATGTTTTTTATTTTCACACCTTACTCAACCACATGATTTTATTTATTTATCTATTCATGTTTTGCTGTTGTTTGTTTTCTGCATACGTTTTCCAGACTTTTCTTTGAGATAACTAATGACATTGCAGAGGATACTGTGTCCACATTTTTTCAAAGAATAATAAATCTCTAAATATCAAAGGCAATCTAGAAACCAATGAGAAAATTCAACTAATAAAGATATGAAGACCTGTATCTGAGCTGAGCTGTTTGTGTCCATGTGTACTTTTGGGGATGAAGAATCCCCCCACATTAGCAAAGATTATATAAGAAAAAGGGAAAGAAAGGAAAAAAAAATTTTTTTATCTTTAATTATGTTCTTGAATGGAAAAAATAAAACAAAACAATGTATGGAAAAAAAAAAGAAAGAAAAAAGAAAAAAAAAAGAAGAAGACAGTATTCTACCTAGTGTGCAGAAGCTGATAGAGTTGGTAGATTACTCTGTGATTCACTGTGATTCAAGATTATTAGCATAGGTGTGGGGGAAGTGGAAGATGAAGCCACAAAGGGTGTAGTAAATACAATTGCTGAAACATGGGTCTTAGGCTGTGGCAGGTTAGGAGACAAAAGTCTGCTTAACCAGTTAAGTACAATGGGGATTTAAGCTCTTCTTCATCTCCAAGAATAGGTTTAGTTAGTTTGAAAACTAGAAAGATGAAAACCTGTAATTAGAGAGGACAATTGTGTGTTATAAACACTTATTTGCTTGTCTTCTTGTTATTAGAGTATAGGAATATGTTTACTCATTTCAATGTCCCTATACGTAATACAATAAATAACTTCTACACGGTAAAAAAAAAAAAAAAAGAAAATTACAATGAGACAAAAGTAGAGAACAACTGACTATAGAGACAGAATTTTCTGAATGTGACAGTGAGGTAATATCCATGAAGTCGCAACATTGTGGTCTAATAAACAAGACCTGCACAGTGATTGCAATAGTTGACATGCAAATATAGATAGGGGATAATTGCCCTAGGTCCAATCCTTAGTTTGAGAGCTTAAGTCTGTTGATGATTCCTGAGAGAGAGAGAAATTTAATCTTTTCCAGGGATGAGACTTCTGATATGTTATTCAACTCCAAAGGGTTATTCCTAAATTCATGTGTTTATAAATAACACTGAATAGACTTAGCATGTAAACCAAAACTTGTAGATGAGGTCATCAAATATTAGAGAGTGACTGAGTGAGGAGTAGGGGGAAGAGGTGTGGAGGAAATGATGTAAATATTGTTCTCATGGATGAGATTCTCAAAGACAAAGAATGATAGCAAAGACTAGAAAAGTGGACCTTAAAATTTGTATTATTTTATTGTATGGTTATGGGAGTTTTACCTATGTTTCCCGTACATCGGTTCTTCACATTCTTGCCCTACTGCTCAAGCAGGCCAGAGGAGGTAACAGATTTTGATTCCCTGGAATTGAAGTTACAGTTGATTGGGTGCTGCCACATGGGTGCTGAGGATGAAACCCAGGTACTCTTGCATAACAGCAAGTGCCCTTACCCACTGAGATATGTTTTCAGTACCCAAAGTAGACATTTTTATAGTTTAAAAGTGAAAACTGTAAGTGTAGCATTAGACAAGCATATAGATTACTGTATGAATGGCTGACAGCACTTAAACCAAATCCATTGCTTTGAACCACCAGGTTGCCATCACAAAGTGCACAAAGTAACTGTAAATTCTAAACCAATATCATTTCACCTCGACTTTTGATATTTCTTAAAAGCTCCTGAATCATTAACTGATAAGAATCTATAGGAGCCTTCTATCCTTTGTGCTAAAATACTGATTTGGTCAAAAATTTGTGCATGTCTTTGAACAATGAGACAAAAAGATTATGATGATTGATAGAAAGTTATGTTTACATATGAACTAATATAGACTCACCATACACATATTAATGCTGTCTTCTTATTTTTTCTTGGCCCATTATCTGGAAGTCTCTATAGATGCAATGAAATGCATGTAGTAGGAGGCTGCTAGCATGTTCCTGGGTGCTCTGCTTGTTGGTTTCCTGGCTGCCCAGACTCCCAAAATAACCACACATAAACTGTAATAATTAAATCAATGCTTGGACAATTACTTAAGCATATTGCTAGCTTGCTCTTACATCTAGGATTAACCCATCTCCATTCTTTTATATTTTACCATGAGGCTCATGGCCTCCTGACAAGGTTTCTGCGTGTCTGTCTTTGTTGGCGGCTCCATGCTTCTCTCAGACTCTACCCTCTTTCTTCCAGCATTCAGTTTAGTTTTCCCCACCTAGCTCTACTCTACCCTATCAGGCCAAGCCAGTTTCTTTATTAGCCAATGGTATTCACAGTGTACAGTGGGGAATCTCACATCACCTCATCTTTTCTGTTAAATAAAAAAGGAAGGTTTTAACTTCAACATAGTAAAATTAAATATAACAAAACAGGTATCAAGCAAGAATTACAGTTACAATATTTATTCTACTTTATCTTTTATCATAACTAAGGAAAACTATAATATAACTACATATTCTTCAACTTCATCAAAGACTCCAGAAGGGATACTACCTAAGTAAACAGGAAGTACTTTGTAAGCAAGTTCCAAAATTCTAGAATTGATGGAGATGGAGACATCTTGCTGTCTGGACAGTCACCCAAGGTTCTTCTACTGTTGGGGCATCCATCTTCAGCCTACAGGATTATAGTATCCAGCAGACTTTTCCACAAAGCAGGAAATTTCAAAGAGAGTTCTGCCTGTATTGGCAGTTTTTCAGTCACCTTTTTCTGTGTCCTGCATAATGTCTAGCAGACTCTTTCATAAAGCATGAACCTCAAAGGATCGTCTTATCTTTAGACAAGTTCAGCAGTCATTTCTTTGTGGGACCTGCATGTCCAGTTCATATAGAATACCATTAAGCAGTCCAGGCAAGAGCAGTTTCTTGCCCAAATGGCTAACCAATGCCTTTAGGAGCATCTTCAGTTCCCATCTTCCTCCTGAAGTAAATTGTTTCTGCCAAGAGCAGATGTATCTCACTGTCGTGAAAAGTCCTAGGTTCTTAAACATTTTAAATGCCATATGCTGAAGGTCTCTGAAAGATTTGAAGAATAACTGCCTAACTGAAATATATTTTTATATACCTAGAAAACATAACTAACATGATTACAAACTTCACTATTATGGATGACTATCTATTAACCTATATTTCTTAATTATGCATTATATTTTTTAAATGAACTGCACAAACACAATACCTTAATCAAGAGCAGAAATACATATACACAGAGTAACGAAATTGACCTGAAATTTGTATCAATAAGCCAAAATTAATACCAATGCAAATCTCTGTAGCATATCCCTCTTTAAATATAAACAAACATTTATAAACAATATTTGGAGAATTTGGGGATAGTTCTCTCCAAACTGCTTCCTGCTTTTGGTTGAGCGAAGTAATTTTTGGTGGTGTTCACGGTGACCTTTCAGGATGTTTTGGTCCATCAAACCAAATTAGTCTGGAAGAAATCCATAGGTTCTCATCTTCTGTGGATACAAAAGAAGAACCTCTTTTCCAAAGCAACTTATCCTTAGACTGAAATTCTAAAATCAAGATACCTTTATGTTGGTTTCTCTTAGCAGCCTATACAATGAAATGCCTCTTTTTATGTAGCTCCTTCACAGTCAAAACATTCAAAGAAAACACAATAATATACACAATCTAGTCTTTCTGTATATATTTCATCTTTACTGGCTTATCTGTCTTTTCTTTACTCTATTAATTTTTAATATTTATTTTATTATCTTTACTCCTTTAATCCATGACTGTCTGTATTGTCTCTTTAATGACCATGATTTTATAAACCATATATTTCTTTTTATACTCTCTATACTTTTATTTTTTTCCCAAGCTTACATAACTTTATTTATTCAACACTGTGACCCATTTAGAGATCTTTTCCATCTGGATTTGTCTTTATTGAATATCTGTAATTATTTTCTGACCAGAATGCTTCTTAAAATGCTAACTGTCCTTGCTAAGATTAAGGCTGCTTTTCCTTTTGGCTCTGCCCAGTCCAACATGCCTGAGGCATGTTCGTTGCCTCTGAGAGCCATTTTTAGGCACACAGTAGATCTATGTCTCCATTAAGCAAGTTGTAGCACTAGACTCACAAACCCCATTTAAATGCTCCCCAGCAGGACCTCCCAAAAAAGCCAGAGTCTTTTGTGCTGGTGAACCCGGAAGTTGCCGTTTTGAAACAACATATTTTTTGTTTGTTTTTTTTGTTTTACCTCCACTGAATCAGGAAGAGTTCTATTAAAGGAACTGCGGCAAGACACTAGCTGAAAAAAAATGCAACTAAACTTTGGTTTTTAGTGTCTAAAATTCCTTTCCAAGCCCTCTCAGGTTTTATGTGGATATAGTTGACCATGTTGGGTGTCAGTTTGTAGTAGGAGGCTGCTAGTGTGTTCCCAGCTGCCCTCTGCTTGTTCATTTCCTAGCTGTCCAGACTCCCAAAATAACCACACACAAACTGTATTAATTAAATCACTGCTTGGCCAATTATTTAAGTGTATTGCTAGCTAGGTCTTACATCTAGAATAAACCCATTTCATTATTTTATATTTTACCATGAGGTTTGTGGCCTACTGGCAAGGTTTCCATATATCTGTCTCTGGCAGTGGCTCCATGGTTTCTCTCTGACTCTGCCTTCTTTCCCCGAGCATTCAGTTTAGTTTTCCCTGCCTAGCTCTACTCTACCCTATCAGGCCAAGCCAGTTTCTTTATTAGCCAATAGTATTCACAACAAACAGAGGGGAATCTCACATCACCCACATTAACAAATACACACACACAGTAGGTAGTGGAAGGAGGGAGGGTGAGCTTTCAGCGTTTCCCTATTCCAGAGGTTTTGTTTAGTTTAGATAAGTGTTATACTTGCTGCAGACTTTTTTTTTAATCTTACTCTAAGTGACCCTTACCTAATAAGGTGTTTTATTTATTTCCTATTTGAAGATCAGAATGTTCTAATCATGATTTCTAGTGTTAATGATATGTCATAAGTCTTATATGCCTACATGAGTATAACATGATTTTATTTTTCAAATATTCTCTTCAAAATTTAGATGTATATATGCTTTCATAATTTTTTTGTGTGTGTGCATCATGTCCATTCAGGGGTTCAGAATCAAGTAACCTGATTCCCAGAACTGGAGCTACAGACAGTTTTGAGTTTTCATGTGGGTGCCAGTAACTAAATACTGGTCCTCTGAAATATGGCTTGTAATTTACTCTCAATTTGTAAGCCAACTCCCCAGTACCACCATGTTATAAGTATAGGGATAGCAGTGATTGATCGACTAGACTTGTAAGATGAAGAAATGTGAGTTCTTGCTTCCTGATGTTTTTATACTAGTATGCAATACAGGAGAAACACCTACGGTCCTCCCGGCCTGGAATATTTAGACACATTATCACAAAGCTGCTTAACATAAAAAGGATTCAAAGCTTTCACACATTCAATTATTTGCAGTTACACCTGCCATGATAAAAAACTCCTTTGGGTGATAAGATGTAGACATACAACTAAAAATCAGGGAGAATATTCGCATCATATCTTGGAATTCTTCAAATACTAATCATTCTTTATCACGGATTTCAAATATCGTGACAGGTATTACACTGACAAGCAAGTCAAAGAGAGTGCCAGGCTAAGACATTGGTTAACATTCTAGCACCAACTGTTGCATCTTCCCTTCACTACTTCCCAAGAAAAGCAGAGCTGATAAATAGCAACATTGTCACAAACCTCCTACATCTCACACAAGAGGAAGACGGAAAAGGAATATCTACAGATGAAAGACAAGCATATTTTTGAATGTTTTCCCCTAAATGAAAAAGTCACAACGGATGAAAGATGAAAAAGGAAAATTCACCTTACACAGGAAGAGATGCTATACACGTAAGACACTTTCACATAGGGCATAGGCTTCCTGAGAACTATGCAAGGAAGCATGCTGCCTTTTGTTTTTCAGCTCTTGGTTTCCAGCAAGTGATGTAATAATTAAAAACTAATAAAACAGTAATTGACTCTAATAATTGACAATTGGTATATTTTTATATGTGCTGTCTCAATTTATATGTAATTGTGTGTTTTTTGTACCTTATACATTTGGAGCTTTGGATGAGCTGTATTTAAATGGTTGTTCATCTTCACAAGTAATTCAGACAGCAGCACTTTAAGTTTCAGGTTCCAGCTACAAGGATGAGCAAAGAAACTGCACTCAAAATTTCACTGTTGGCCGCAAATATCAACAACCTTAGCTTGTTTAAAAACCAACAGTCTTTTATTCTTAAGTTAAAGATTCATAAAATTAAGCATTTTTTAACGAAACAGGGATATTAGTTTTCCTAGATAAAATAAAACCCAAAGATATTTTAAAAATCATGCTTTAAATGTTGACAAGGAAATGCATTTTACTTATTTTGTGGTTAGAACTGAATTTGAGGTAGAAACACCTATAATATAAAACCTCAGCCACCTTGATTGACAGCACCTTAGCTCATCAGACATTGTGACAACTGACAGTGTTTGGTGTGAAGTCTAGGGTGCTGCTTTGAAGGTCTGCTGCATTGATGCCGCTGTTGCCTAGAACGTGGTGTGATATGTTCCATGATCATCAGCAATATCTATGCTTACGATGTATGAACACTTAGCCTTGTAGAGACTCCATAGCCAAACAATACAGATTCTCTTTTTACTTTTAAGGATGAGAGTCTAGAGGTAAAATAAATCCAGTGTAGTCATATGCTTGGCTGTGACTGGGCAGGAACCGTGGCCAAAAGTCTGCAGCAGAACTGGGGGGCGTTTTTCCTGTAGTAGACATTTTCATCTTCGGTGGTAATAGCTAAAAGAGTTCACATTTTTTCCAGACTAAGGATTTTAGAGTAGAATTTAAGCATTCTGTTTCTTTCACTCTTCCTGGCTTTATTGTCCCTCCAGGGTTTCACCTCCAGTTCCAAATTTCTCCTCTGCTGGTAAATGCATTCTCCTGCTCCTTTCCATTATCTGTTAAGTGATTCTCTACCTGTTGTTTGTCTGCCCATGTGCTTCTGTGCCTATTGCCTTCTAAACCAGCCTTTTCAGCAGTATGGTGAGCATGGATCTCAGACTCTGCAACTCATTTCCCATCATTCCCTGGAGGATATGACAGTGACTGAAATCGCTGTGCTTGCTGAATGAACTCAGAAAATCAGACTTTGTGAAGTGCAGAGTGGTGCACACAGAACTGAATCTGAATATAGTTTCTTCTCTTATATTTTCAGGAATTCACAACCAAAAATATCCCCGTTCCTTGAATTTAGTGTGAAATTTTTTTTCTCTTACTTTAGGTATTTCATAACCTGAAGAAAGAAGAAAAGGACACATCTAATGCGAATGAGATTTTTAAATCCATGCTGTAATCACATACAGTGTCCCACCATGAGGCCCAAATGACAGATAACATCCAAAATGAGCCATCTTCAACATAGAATCCTCCACATGACCCATCCTCAACATCATATGAGACAATATCAACATATAGTGACATAACATTGTATGTAAATTAGCAGTTTCAGAATTTTAGCACAAATGCTCTATTTTCTTTCAATTGGGGAGCTATGTGGTGATCATCCATATTGGACAACATACAACAAAGGCTTAGTATATATTTAAATTTTGCTTAGTTAAATTAATTAATATAATGTTTAGTGACCCTAAACATATATAAAATATATAAACAACACATATATACAAATATATATATATATGGCAAAGATAGCAGTATAATTGTGCCTGTGAAATTTTAATATCAAACTCAGGAGGACAACAAAATTACTATTGTTATCCACAAAATTTAATTTAATTTATTTGTGTAAAATATGTGGCAGGATTTCACTTATGATAAGATTATAGGGGAAAACTCTTTAAACCTTTTTGTAGAAAATAAAAGCCTAAAAATACGACTATACTAATGTACCTTATTTATATTTTGGAGTTAGTGACTTTTGATAGGAAATAGAATATTAATAAAAAATATTAGTGGGTATTAAAAGATTGATTAGTGGTTCAGAGCAGTGGTTGATCTTCCAGAGGGGCATGGTTCTATTTCTAGTATCCATAGAAGTCCGCGACTCTTTGTGATTCCAATTATTGGGTATATGATGCCATGTTCTTGCCTCAGAAAGCACAAGGAGCACTCATGGTGCACAAACATGCAGGAAGGTAAAACAATTAATTACAAAACCACATCCATTTCTTTTTTCTATTGCCCCAACTCCTCCTGTAGGCACCCTCTAGCCTACTACCCTTAGTGTCTGTTTCTTTCTCTTCTTTTCATCAAGTCCCATTTCTGGTTCCCATATGTTACAGGACTTTTAGCCTTCTACTGGAGCATGTTTGACACACCAAGGGTCACACACTCAAAGTAAATGGACTCTCTCTCTTTTAGTAGCCATGGAATGCCAATAGCCTCTTACTTAGGGAAAGAGCATCATACCTACCTCCCCCTTCTTTGTGGCATTCTTGTCTCACTTGAGTTTTTATACTTCTTATGAATGCTGTCACAATCTCCATGAGTTCATATATGCAACTGTGCTGAATTGTCTGGAAAATATATTCCTATATTCATTCACCACTGCAGCTCTTATAGTCTTTCTGTTTCCTTTTCTGCAATGATTCCAGAGCCTTGGGAGAGAGACTATACTATAGATGCTCTGTTTAGGACTGAGCATTCCAGAGCTACTTATTCTCTACATCCTTGTCAGCTATCAGTGTCTTTGTTAGTCACTAAAGCAAATAGAAGCTTCTCTAAGAGGGTTGAGAGATGCACTGTGCTTACTCCTATGGGCATTTAATATAATAACTGTATCTTTTCACTTGGGGACTATGTTGTGCAACCCCAGGTTTTTGACTCAAAAATGTTTCAAGGAATGAGTTTCTACTTATGGAACAGGCTTCTAATCCAAACATAGTGTACTTGATCACTCTCATGATATTCTTGCTTCTATTACACATGTTGGCATGTCTTGCCAGGCTGGTAGTCATTGCAGCTCTTAGAGTTCAAACCTGAATACTATAGATAATTGTGTTTCTCCTTCTGTAGTTGCACAGCACCTTCAATCACTATGAAAGTTGGTGAGAAGGGATGATATTTCCAGCTTGATTTTTCCATGCTTTGCAGTTCAAATAAGTGGTGTCTTCAGCAATAGGCGTTATGATGATCAAATACTGGAGTATAACCAGGAATATTGACAATAATTTGTAATGTTGGGGATGGGGTCTATGGGAAATTTCTGGGTGAAAACACAAAAAGAGGTAACGTGTTCCTGGGACTGTTTTTTTTTCTTTGTCAGTATGTTGTATCCAATATGGTCACAGTCACCCTGTTACAGGATAGCTCTATTTTAACTGTATGTGTGTGTTTGTGTGTGCATGTTCATATGTGTGCATGTATGTACACATGTGCATGCCTGTGTCTGGGTGTGTGTTTGAAAAGCTCCATCTCAAAATGTGAATCATATAATAAATCAGATACTAAGAGATATAGTATCTATTGAACTAAATAAAATGTTGTAATTCCTCAAAACCTATTTTGAAGAGATGGGGCCCCTGAACTGGACCTATTTATATATGAGAATTACTTTTTAAATGTTAATGATCAACATTATTTTTTTCTTCTTAAAATAGTGATGAAATCTTTGTTTTGTCCATCTGGTGATAGTTTACATCAAATCGTCCCAGAAAAGAAAGAAACAAAAATTGAAATTGTGTTTACCCTTCTTGCTTCTGACCAAAGAAGAGTCTTCTCAATAAAAATGGAAAATGAGCATAGCAAGGGATGGGCTGTGACAGTCTAGTGAGTATCAGACCTTTAGCATCAAGACTGAATTTACAAATGACTCAACTGGAGGGGATTTCAAACTAGAGTTAAAAGTAATTTGAAAAACAAAAGTTGAAACATGAAATTGTGAGAAAAACAAACTACCTTCCTTCATACTAAGCTCTGGGCAGGAAAAAGATCTTTAAGCATTAGGACTTTTCTACTGTTTAAGAAACATGCGGGGGAGCATCAAAAGAAGGTCACCAGGCAAAGGTAAGGCTCAAGGTCAGGGCATAAAGAGTGACAGTTGTTCTCAACTCAAGCCTCCCTTTAAAACTATCCGGAGAGATTTGAAAAAACCCAATCTTGTGGGTAGCACACTAAGAATACTGGAATCAGTTTCTCTTGATAACTAGGCCCTAAGCACCTGTATCTTGTCAACACTCCACCAGTCATTTTGATGAGCAGCCAAGTTTGCGAACCACCTGTGTGGGGCAAATTCCCTGAGGAGGCCGGAGGATTGGCACAGTGGCTCTCCATGCAGCAGCTGCAGCACCACCACAGGTGCAAGAAAGGCCTGTGGGTGCCTGGCATGCTGCACAGAAACTCTTTCAATTCAGCATCATTGTCCTAGTGATGAGTGTGAACTGGCTCATTTTTATGACAAAAATGAACCAATTTAAAGGAAATAGATATAAGAAAGAAACAGCATTGATGTGCTTGCTATTAGTTTCTGAATGGCTTTGTGCAGAATCAGCTATGAGGGTGGGGAAAGGCAGCTACACATGGGCATGGCCTGGCCTTTTGTCCATAGAAAGAGAAAGGGAGAGGCAACTTTATGGGAGAGGAGGCAGTAGACGAACATACTGGAAACAGCAAGCTCATCAGATCAGTAGGAACACAGAATTAAAGTGATTGACAACTTTTTATGATTATATTTGGGAGCTACCCAACAGAGTAGAGTTTTCTGGGCAGAGTAGAGTTTTAAAACTCCAGCGTGAGTTTTCCTGGGGAGACGTGATCAAATGTCTCTTTGTCCCAGGTGGGGCATGGGTGACAGAACCAAAAGGAAGCTGCACTTGTTCTTGTGTTGTGAACCAGTGAGTTTATTGAGCTTGCTTCTGGGAGCATGTGTGACACAGACAGTCAAATGGATAAAGAAGTCCACCTAACCATTAGTGATGACTCATGGAAGTGATATCCCTGCAGCTCACATCACAACTTACAGACAGCAGCGTGGGCTGCAGTATCCTACCCCCCAGCAATTGCCTACTATTTACATGCATTTAAGGTGAAATTACATGAATCTTGTGTCAGGAGCACCTTGGACTTTGAAAGTATCATTTACTTTCAAAGACTTCTGAGCTTCCCGTTCTTTTCTAAGTGGGCATGTTTCTATTAAGAGGAAATAGCTGTACAACACAATCCTATGAATACTATGCTATGTTCCATAATAGAAAAAATGACACTCAAGTAGGAGAGGTTACAGGGTCAATAGCTTGAGAATTAGAAACACTGGCGGTTTTTAATAGGACCTCTCATAGTGAAAGGGCTGAGATATTTTTAAAACATATCTAATCATAATTTATAAATGTTGCTAAATGATGAAATACAAAATAACACATAGGTTGCCTTCAGTGGGATGGACTAAAATGAAGGTATCGAGGCCACACACACACACACACACACAAAAGAGTTTCCATCTGTGTGGAAAATGAAAAACAGAATTACATACTTGGTAGTTTTAAACAGGAGAAACCCTCATTAGCTCAACAACTGAGAAAACAATAGAATGGAGGAGCAGAATGACCTATCTAGACTTCTGCTTGAGGTATCTTCCAGCATGTGTCTTATTTAGGTTCATTGAGTGTAGAGATACTCTCAAATGAGCTCTTAAATATAAACATGAGTCACTATCTGTAATGTGTTGCATAAAATCCTAAGAAATATAAATTCTGTATAACCAATATAACCTGTTAAGCAAAGCATGAGGCAAACAGAAGTATGTACAGAAATGAGAGAGTAAATATATATATGTGTGTGTGTGTGACTTAAAATAATTAAAGATGTCAAAGAGATGATGTTAAGATTTTGTATTCTATAATTATGTGAATGATGACGTTTTGTTGTTGCCATTTTCTTAATCTTTAATGACTTCTTTTATTTTGAGATTATAATATAATTACATCATTTCCTCTTTCTCTTTCCTTCCTTCTTGGCATTGCTTTCATGAGGGCATCACCAACCTTGCATGAGGGTCTAGTTCCTCTTTCCAAATAGGATGGCAACTAGAAATATTGAGGATTAGATATTCAGCTTGTGAAATTGGAGTAATTATCAGCTAAGAATAGACTCTGCAGAGCAGTTGGAAGCTTAGAAAAACAGGAGAGCATGGGAAGAAATGCTGACAATATGTAGATTTTTCCTTTGAAACTCAGTACAGTAAATAAATTCTACCAGTGAGGAAGACATTTCCAGATGTATCTGCTATTGTAGAATGCATTTAGTTTAGCAGTAACACAAGAATTCCAGGTATCCCAACAGTTCAGTGGCTGCATTTTGTCTGTCTTTCACCTGCACATTTACCCCTTTTCATACACTAAAATAAAAACATAAGGCTGATGTGAAGACCATCACGATATTCACTGCACACAAACATATTTGGTGACAGATGATATAGCATAAAAACATGAAATTATGTAACCAAAAAAATATAAAGTTCCCATTAGTGCCCATAATGTACCAGGCCCAAAAGAACAAAATAAAAACATCAGCTCAGATAAAAATAGGGAGAAGTAGCTCTTGAGTTTCGCACATCAGATACGTATTGACTGGGAAAGCTAGAGCTTTGCAGTGTTGCCGCTGCTTGTATGTTGCAACAGCCAAGGGCAGCCCAAAGTTACCCACATCCAAGACTGCATCTGCTTTTAAATCGGACCTCTTTCTAGGTCGCCAGGCACAGGCACTTCATTTCAAACACGCTCTTGCCCAAGTAACTTTCTCATCCTTGCCTCGTGTCCTTTCCATCGCCAACAGAAATCTATCTTGTTCTTTTAGTAGCTGAGCCCTTGTTTTTAATATATGCTCTGAAGGTTAAATTCAGTAATTTTGGACCTAAATTGCCTTGACTGGCAAAGCCTATGAGTGTCTCTAAAATCTTCCTTCGTGGCTTCTTAGCCTGCAGATACAGGCTATCCCAATTTCATCATTTTCTCTTTACCAACTTAATTGTGGAAGCATTCCAGGGCCATTTATCACTTAAAGTTTTATATAACAAGCAAAGGATGAAAATCATTACTAAATATATAAGCTCCCCAACAGTCTAGTCCGCAAATTTATTTAAATTGCACCCATAAATATATTTAGCACTGGTTATTCAATCTGCATTTCTTGCCTTAATGAACATGGGAAGTAAATATTGACTGATTTTTAATGTTTCATCATTTAATAGCCATCGTCATAACTTTGAAGAGAAGACTAACTGAAGCCAGTCTTATGTGAAATCTCATAAGCACTTAGAGTCTACGGACTGGCCTCTGCCCTCTAGCAGTCAATGATATAAGAAGCACTCTTGTGTTAAAATTCTTGCTTACCACAATGGTGGGTTAATGTTCACATACTAACCTAAAGCATAAACTGAACATGGAATTTTACTTTTCTCTTGTCTGTGAAGGACTCATACTGAGTATTTACACTGTAATAGGAAGAGCAAAAGACAGACAGGAAAGAAGAAAGCTTATTTCAGAAGGCTGGTGTGTAGGCAGTTGAGTAAATACGAAGACTTTATTTTATGCTCTCATATACTCAGCCTCTTTCATCTTCCTGTCATCTTGCAAGAGGAAAATCAAGACAAAATAAATGGACCAATTCCTGGAAGCCACTAGGAATGGAGGGTTATAGATGCTTGGATTTGGATTTTATCAACAGGAAGCCATAGGAGGAAAAGCTTACAGACTTCCCTAAGCACAGGTAAGCTAGAAAGATTTCTTATGGGCAGAGCATTTGCAATGAGGGTTCTTTCAGAAAACTCGAACAGCTCTGGATGCTGAACAGCTGCTTCTCTTGTCCATTAGTTTTTCTAAACTGTTGATCTCTGTGGAAAGTCTCTCCTTTATTCCCCTGGATCTGAGTTTGCTTTTTGCATAGAAATAATTTGAGAGCAATATATTCCATTTATTCTAGCTCTATGAGCAAGTGCCTCCAAGGATGGGGTAAAATAGAGATACTGTGGATTCTAAAATACATAAAATCACCAATTTATGACATTTTATAGTTTTGCCCTTCAACTTCCAGAAAATCTGTACCTAAGCAGCATTAAGTATTGTCATTATTCATGATTGGTATTTTAATTTTTGTAGTAGATTCTAGAACTATCTTCTTGTCATTAACTTAGAGTTTTACTGAATAGATATTCCTAAACTAAATTGCTACTTTTGAAGATTCTGAGTCATTACCTTGGATACTACTTGAAACCAGACTGTAAGCGATTTTCTGCACAGACCCAGTGGTATGGTAAGTGCAGAGACAGGAAAATCATTCCTGATATTCACAGTGATTACTCAGAGAGTAAAAAAATAGATCATGCAACAGCATATTTTTAATTAGTTCAGCAAAAAATAAACAAAATACTTGATGATTTCACCAAAAGGACAGAAGGCGATGTACTCAATATCTTTATTCGCTAGTCATTGGGTAGCACAAATTAAAATTAGAATAAGATACTACTGCCATCCAATTACCGTGGCTGGGGAAAAGAACCATATTATTCAGTGCAGGTGAAAATGTGAAAAAACTGGAACTCTTATATAGTCTAATACTTTGGAAAGTGGCTTGGCTTTTTTAATAAAATTTAAAATGTTATTTTCATAGTCACAAAATATTGCTATATTTAATTACATATTACATATTAATTTGCATCAGCACATCTGTATGTGACTCTTTATAGAAATTTTACACTAAATATTAATAAAAGAAATTCAAATGTCCTCTGACAAGAGCAAAAACATAGAAATAATGCAATGGGATACTTTGACACCAGGGAAGAATGGACTGTAAATGTCCATAGCAAACTAGAAAGCCTTAATCTATGAAAGAGGCTGGCATTAAAATGCCATCCATGTATACTGCAGTTACTATTCTATTACATTCCTAGAAAGGTGAAAGTTTGGCACTAGAGCACTGACTGCAGAAGATGCAGGAGGTAGAATTTCCCTTAGGAGTGGCTCCTTAAGGGAGCTTTGAGGAACTGTCAATGGTAATTTTTCTAGCAGCTTTGGGTTACTTGTCAAACCCAAAAAACCTAAATCAGAAAGAAATTGGGACAATGGTTAGTAAGTTAGACAATGTACCCATGATCCCTAGGTCCTCCAGAACCAAAGCCATCTTTGGTTTGTTTTGACTAGTTCACTAATAATCATTAGAGATGGCAGAGATTCTGTAAACCCTTCTGAGTGATTAAATGAGTTGTAATGACTAATGTGAATTTGTACTATTTTATGTTCTGTGTTATAATTAATGATGAGGAGCAATTCACTTATCTAAGTCAGGGTTTCTATCGGTGTGAAGAGACACCATGACTTTGGCAACCCTTTTTAGGAAAACTTTTAATTGGGGTCACTCAGTTTCAGAGCTTCCGTCCATTGTCATCATGGTGGGAGATTGGCAGTGGGCAGACAGTCATGGTGCTAGCAAAGTAGCTGAGAGTCCTACATCTTTCAGGCAACAGTGTGTCGACTATCTGTCACACTGAGTGAAGTCTGAGCAAAAGAAACCTCAAAACCTGTCCCCACAGTGGCACACTTTCTTCAACAAGACCACACATACTCCACAAAAATCACATTTCCCAATAGTACCACTCCCTTTGGGATTATATGGGGCAATTGCAGTCATACTATCACACCTCTCAAGTAATATTCACCAAGAGTAAGAGGATGAATTGTGTACTTAAAAAGATGCTAGCTAGTATAGTTTACCGGGAACACTGAAACAGATACCTATGCTTAGTCAAATGAGCAAATGTACTTGCTTTATATAAAAGAAACGTGATGCTATTTTTTTAGTTCTTTAGTGGAAGAAAGCATTATTCCACTGTTAAGATGAAAGCTCTGAAGTTTCATCTGCATATCCCTTTCAAACCATGTAGGCTATGGCACCTTGTTTGAGTGCATCTCCTCATTTTCAATATAGCAAATGGCAACAACACCACTTCTCTCACAGTGTGTTGCTTTAAGGAATAAATAGATAATGGACTGAAGGAATTTAGAGCAGAGCCTGGTACATAGAAAGCATTTGATCAAAGGTAAGCTAATGTGATCTGCCTTTTAATGCAGATGCATGTTATTTCTATTTTGTCTCTTCGTCTCTGGGCAGAAGGAGGTACTCCATTCCTCCTGTTAAAGTAGACATGTTTAAGAGGGCACACATATAACTGTACATAAATGCATACGTGTACATATGTATATATGCAGTTTACTGGAATACATCATATAATTAAACAACACAAAATAAATAATTGGAAATGATTGGTTTCCATTTAATTCCAGTACAGTATTAGAAAAGTGAGCATGTAAAAGTCCAAATATTTTATGTAAACGGTGAGCTGATTGGAGGAAATGGGTTGTTGCATCCATTTTAGGGTGATATTTTCAATCGTGCATTCATAGTCAAAAAAGGCAGCAGACTTTCTGTTCTCAGATGTGGTGCTCCTGTCGTTCACACACTCTTCATGCAGATTCTTCTCGTCTGTTTCAGCTGAGTAAGGGTGACCTTTCGCAATCTGGTCAGAATTGCACCACCTTCTCTCACTGCTGCTAGTGAATAGATCATATGCTTGTAGAACCCATAAAAGTCAGACTTGCTGTCAAATTGAAGAATTTTTGACCCAGTGCTCATGTTTCTCGTTTCCTGTCACAGGAGAAAGATAATTCTTCTTAGGAGAAAGACGAGATATACCATAGAAGGCAATTCTTCTTAGGAGAAAGACAAGGTATACCATAGGAAAATATGAAAAATAACCATTCTTAGTCCTAAAAGCTCTTGCAGCTACATATTGAAACCCAAAGTAGTGGATAATTTTGTGCAATTATTATGGCTGTATAGGTATTTCCCCCATAATTTCTTTATTGAATCTCCAGAAATCACAGCAATTTAAGATTACAGAAATTTGAATTTTAACAGAGAATAATACTGTCTAGTTCTATCAAGATAAAATTTTTACTCCCTGAAAGAGTCTCCATTTGATGATGTATATCCTTTTAACAACATAATAAACTTAGTTGAAGTACTGAGATAAAAGTTTGTAAGTTGGCATCAGATGAGATTTAATTAAATGGTTGTAGCTTTTTTAATGAATTTGGTAATTAAATGCTTATTTAATAGAATTAAATGCAATATATATGCACCATATATATATCACAAACAATATACACACAAATATATATATATATTTATTCATGATAAATATTGATTTGGAAAAGTCATAAAGTATTATTTGGTATGTAAATTCATTGCATTTTGGAGGGCCACAAGCCACAAGGATGTGGAAATTCTACCTAAGAATATTGTGCATTAGGACAATAAGGTGTCATCTGTCTTCATTTCAACTATTTCATTATAATTAAGTATATAAAAAGAAAAAAATTATATGGTGCAACTTGATTGAAGCTCACAAATGAACACATACCGTAAAAGATATATGCTTTAAATTTAAAACAATAGCAAATGTGACTCAGCCTCTGAAAGTTTGCACTGTTGTTGCTTTGTTTCATTAGTTGTTGTGTCTTGCCTGTTTCCCAGAGCGATATACAAGAGCTTGTTTAGCCATTTCACATGCTAACATATATTTCTTTATATGGCTATCATAGCTATCCAATAACCTCTGTCTCTTGCCTCTTGTCATTTGTAATATCTGAGCTCACTTTATTCAGAGAAAAACAGTGATTATGACTTGTAAGTAGTGGAAGTGCAAAGAGTGTTCAGGATAGTAAGTCCAACTTATTAGTGCTTGTTTTGTTTTTGTTTCTTTTTGTCATTTTTTGCCTGCTTTTCCCCAGCACCAGAAAACAACCAAGTAAACCCAAGTTTTATACTCAGATTGACTGATTATTTAGATTTAATTTTCTTTGCTTCAGTAAAATATTTTAGTTCCTTTATTTCTAAATGTGAAAAATGAAAGTTCTTATGGGTTATGTTGACTTACACTATGATCTTGAATATTGACTTTATAAGTACACACTGTTGAATTAGTAACGTAAAAGTAACTTATTGAACTCTTCCAGTGTATAATATACATAAATTCTGTGAATGTCAAGATTGTATGTTCACAGACTAAGCATGGAGGTGTTTAGTATGGAGAGAGAAAGGAGATTCAATGATGGTTACTTGATATTATGAGGATCACTATTTAAGCATTTTCTTTAGAAAATAAATCTATCAATAGACATCAGTATGCCACGTTTTACTTTCTGTCCTTACATAGACCACTATCTCATATATTTACCACTTATTTTTTGGAGAGGGGTTAGGGAGGCTCTTTTTCTAAGTAGACTGTCAATTTCTTTATACAGCATAATATACTTTTGTTTTATCTCCAGTTAGAAAGTGCTCCATAAAATCTAATTTAGTAAAACAAAATTGAAGAATAAAAGATACAACTACATAGCCATTGTGCAGATTTAGATTTTAAACAGCAATCTTAAAGATAACTGCTGATACCAGAATGCAAAGGAAAACTAGAATTTAATTAAGTAGCAAGAGATGATTTTTTTTTAAATTTCTGTTTCACAAAAACAAAAATACATTTTTAAGTAAGAGTTGGCATTATCACTGCTGTTCTGACCATGCTATGGCTATTTTACATCTACACTTTCTGAGTACATCCATGAACTATTGGCTCAACACAACTAGAGAAAGGAGGAGAGAAACCTCACCATTGACCTACTGAATCAAAACCTCTAAGGCAGGGACAGATATATGCTTCTAGGAGTTCTCCACACAATGCCTATATGGTTAGAATTAGAAAGTGAATGACTAAGAGGTTGAATTGGCTGAAATGTGCAGGTTGCTGGAGAAAGCAGTAAGTGGTGCTACAACAGTAGAGAGGGTAGTTACAACAGATGTTTAGACGATGTCTTACGGGTGTCCCCAAATGAGAGTGTGATGCTTATAAGTAATTACTTCCCAGCACACTGTAAAGTGACCTAAGCTTGTCATATAGATGCTTGGTGAAGTAGACAAACTGTTTCCATTCAGAGCTATAATGTGAGGCCAAGAACACTGGGGCATAGATTTTTCCTTTTTATTACACAGCTGCCTGGACCACAATAGAATTAATAATTTGCTAATTGGGTATGAGCCTTTAAAGTCATGTAAGGCTGCATAGTTTATTGTAAAATGGCATTCTGCTCTGGAGGGATAAGAGCTAAGGTAACGTCGAGACCAATGTAAAATTTAGCCTATAGACTGGACTACACTGGCCCAAATCAGAGAAGGAAAATTCACAGAGGAGCCATAAAAATTATGTGCTAACCCTCCATTCTGGCCTTGAATTGTCATTTTCTCAGCTAAGTATTCTGTCAGAAATTTTCTCTAAGATCTAGTCACTATCTCTGACTATTTGTATCTAGGAGTTTTACATTAAAATCTGGAAATTTTGGAAGGATTAAGGTTTTTCTTTATTTCTAGTCATTGGATCTTGGCAAGAGTTCACTCATTTTACCTTGAAATGGACCAAAGAACTCGTCTCCCAAGTTCTGTAATGTGGGAAATCCTATAATTGTAATTTGGGCTGCATGTTTCAAAGGGTTGTGTCCCTCAACATCACCCAGGATGTAATATTGATTGCGCTATATCTGGGTAAAGACTGTTTAGAAGTCATACTAAAATGGAAGACTATACAAAAAACGACACATGCAAATTCATGCTCATGAGTTGTTACGCATTAAATGCAAGCCATTGAAATTAATGCTGGCATTGAGAGTAAGAGCAAGATTGAAGACAGAGCAGCAGAACATTATGGCATACTCAGAGTCAACTGAGATGTGATCCAAGATGGATATATTGGGGTTTGAGTGCATTTGACTTTTGAATGCTTTTCAGATGATTTAAGGGAAAAAGAGGTCTGACAAAGAATTAGTTATTGTTTGTAGAAATTGAATATCAGAGAAAGGAGTCTACCTAAAATGCCAAGGTCTTAAATTAGTTAAATTTCTTTAATATGTGCGTATCGTGACCCAAAACTTCATCTCTTATACAAATGCCTCTTTTAAAACAAAGGAAAAAATGACAATAAAAGAAAGAGCTTCAAATTTGTATAGTTAACTTTTCAAGGGCAAACATCAGACTTAGGCTACTCATTATTAATTAAAAGTATTCTGTTATTTTTTTATTTTACATTACTTAACTTTCATTTTACAAAATTCATTTTAAATTTGTTTTTCTAGCTCATATTGAATAAGCAAATTAAAATGATTTAATTAGTTTTGAATTGGACAGGTATTCTCCAAAGCATGAAAAATATAGTAAATTTTTAATAAGCCCCTATAAAAAGCACCAAAATATATATATTTCAACTGACAGTCACAAGTCATAATGTAGTAAGAAAAATCTTGTTTAATGTTCTTTTTGTTCTAATTGTAAACCACAGTGGGAATGAAAATTTTTTATGAAGTAGAAACTCTGAATAATTTTAGACTTGAAGGAGCATTAAAATCCAATAATACTTTGGTGCCAGAGCTTAACAAGGACAAACACCATGCATGTAAGTAAAGGTCACCTGATTGAGAATGGTTAGTTGTGTTCTTCTATTTGCAAATTACTGTAGTGTGCTTTTCTGCCAGCTTCTACAAAATGAAACTTAGTGGTGTTAATGACTATTTCTTGCAGTCTAGTTTGCCTATTAAGTATCATTGCAGCAATCCATAAGGTAGCTAATTTGAAAGAGTAAATCATCTCACAGAGGTGCTTTGTAGAAAGTTGTACTCAAATTAAAGTTACCTAAAATATTAAGCATCAAATCAACATATGTCAAAGCTCTCATGGAGCAGAAGGTTAAACTTATATGCGTACTCCTAATAGAGACCAATTTGTTGCTGTAATATTTACAGCAGATATGTAGTTTATTGCTATCAACATTTAAAATACTGTAACACTTAAGATATCTTCTGTACATTTTCTGTTCTGTGAAGATGTTTTAACATATGCTAAAAATTTTGACATAATGGGATTACACTATCAGCTGCTATAGTTGCAGGTCTTTCCTAGTGTGACACACAGGGAAAATGTCCATAGAGTAAAGACACTTGTGAGAATTTGTTAGTGCTACTAATAATGCTGCTTCCTAATTTACAATGATAATGAAAGCTGACTCATATCTCAGAAATTAAAGGTATATATGGGAAGGTCAATTGTTGCAGACTTGTAAAGGACATGTGCTTTTGGGATTGTCAAAGTGTAGTTTGTTAATAAGACACATGCTTTCTTTAATAATATTCAATCATATTGCACAATTAAATCTTCTCGGATTTAATTGTGAGGTCAGATACACCTTCTTACATATCATCACAGATATAAGTAGATTTTCTGATACTGTATTAACCATCAAGAATGAGCACATATATGAAAACTGCTTGATTTCCTAGCAACAATAAAGAAATCAAGAAAGTAAAATTGGCCTGAACTTGGCAAACAGTTGAAATGCTGAATCTTGAAATTAATTAGAAGATATATGGCTACCCTTGATCTTGATTCTCATCCAATTCCAATTAAACTTACCCACACTGAAGACTTACTTATTGTTTAATTCTTTAAAATTGTATATACATCTATGTGTGTGCATATATTTACATATATATTAAAAATTCAATGTAATTATCTGAGTTACTTACTAAACATTTGAAGGCTAAATAACCAAGAAAATCTTCAACTAAGAAGAGACATTTAGATAACAATGAAAGAACTGTGATATTTGAGGGCCACATTCCAGGTTGAAGAGGGAGCAAAGTAAGAGCTGATATGGAGTGATCAGAAAAAGATGTCTGTTGAAGGCCTAGATCTGCCACAGTTTCAGAGACCATTGACATATAGAAGGTATCTGTTTTACTTAAATCTGAAAACTAGTTGTATGTCATGAGCAGAGATACACAAACACAAGATTAAGTTTCTGAAGCTTCACTCCTGGGAAATGATTTAAGGGGCTGCCCATTTGGGAATCTTCTATAATCATCAAGAGATATTAATAAAAATATAGGTGAGTAAAATGGCTTATGGATAAACAGATGCATACAGAGTCCATCCACCTTTCTGAGATTGCAGGAGTGACATGAGACAGAGTCAAAGGAAACTCAAGGTCATCTCATTACTATTGGCAAATTTACTTTGCTTTTCTTTCTTCTACTAAGTGCTTACTTAGCTAATATGCATCTTCAGAAAAGGTGCTACACATAAACTCCTCTATAGTGATTTAAACTGACTAATAATCTATACAATACGGTTAAGTTCACAATGGATTGAGGGAATTAAAAATGAAATGAAGGTTAGTGATAGTTAAAAGATTTGAAAGAACTTACATCTTTTACTCTAATTTTGAATAAATGTAATTTTGCTTCTGGCTAGATGGAATAGTTCTGAAAATTACAATTTAAATTTCAATTAATCTCACTTTAAAAGCAGTTTTAATAAAGTGTTTCTATGAAATAGCAATAGTCAAGTAATATGAGTGCTGTTGCTTATAGGAATATGTAATCTAAATGTGTAGATGACTTTGAAATTTCCTGTGCTTTAAATTAAATTCCAGATCATCCTTGACAATTAGCATAAATGCATAAGACATATGTATACAGAATGTGCCATGAACGGGAAGATTTGGGCATATATCTTGCTCATCACACTTCCAAATTTGCTTCTGAGGAGAAAATGAGTCAGGCTTGGAATTTCATTAGATATAAATACTAATACAGCAATTATTCTCTTCTATATTCGACTTAATCTGTAGACTTGAGCACAATTTTAGATGGATAGAAATATAATCCATGTAGAATGTGTGAGAAGTATTTTTGCCAGAATTGTGCATTTTTTAAAATTAGATTGAATTAGTCATATAGTGAAAGCTGCATTAAATGTGGACTGCATTTTATTCTTGGAGAAGCAATCTGAAGATAAGAATACACAACATTGAAAGAAATAAAGTTTTAAAAATGAAGACAACTACAGGAAAAATTCATTCAACAATAAATTACTTTTACTATTTTGTACAACTTCATATTCTCTAATTAACTGTGATTCTGCTTCTATAAAAAGTTATAAAGTTAAGAATTAGAGTATATATACTAATGTGTCTGCATTTAGTTATTCATTTCCACCTAAAGGGAGATATTTATTTACAAAATGCTGTGGTCATTCCAGGAAAACGAGACATGTTGATTCAAATATCAACTGCAACTTGATAGGATGAATGATGAAAATTATACTATTTATTATAGGCACATTTAATCAGAGAACATAACAACTCTTTGTTGCAAAACACATGGATACTAGCTGAGAGCTCTCCCTAGCCACATAAAGACTTCTTCACCAAGACAAATAAACCCTTATCTATAGAACACAATTATTTAAACTTCAAATGATAGACAATTAAAACCCAAGACACTGCATGTGTGTGTTCAGTTCATAGTCTGCAAATAAAAATGGTTATTATGAAACATTAACGGCATGACAAGTCTGTGGGCAAAATTTCCAAAACTATTAATTCACTTGAAATAAATTACAAACATTTCCTCTAACTCAGCACAGCATTTACCGACGTTTTGCTTGCACTCTTAGAATTCTATTTTGGAGTTTCAGCATCTGAGCTATGCCAGTACTGCTTAAGAAGTAACATATGTTACCGAGAGAACCTGTTTCATCATGTGCTGTTTCTTTAACTATAATCACCTTTCTATGTCGTTTACATATAGATTATTCATCATCCAATATTCATGTTTCACTTTGAAATGTTCACTGTAGCTACTCCTACAAGTCTGTGTATTAATCACATGGAAACTCCTTCTGGAAGAGCAAGGATATGCTAAGTGGTTGCATGTCTCCCATCATTTCCCTGTCTCAAGGGATTAAGTGCCAACTTCTATAGAGATAATATTTATATCACTGATTTTGTATTTAAATATATGCTATCTATGTAAATTTTGAAGCATTCAGTATTTTGCTGTCATTTTCCCCCATTATAGGTATATAGAATAACCAACCAATAGTCCATCAAAACACTGTCCTCTTTTAAATTGTGCCCACAATTACTTTTTCTTAAAGGTGACATTTACTTTGAGATCACATAATATCATAATTCTGCTGATCATTAAACTTATGTATGGAAATGCATTGTTAAAAACTTGATTTTATTATAGGAAACACCATTTTATTTCTACTACTATATTCTATTGGAAAAAGTTTTATACTACCATTGCCAAAATTTGCAGATAAATATTGAGAATGTTTCATTTTCTTTACTTAATTTTAGCATTGGTTTTCAAGGTTTTGTAAACCAGTGGAAATGTCTTTGTCCAATTTCATTTAAAAAAAAAAGTTCAAGGTAAGTTTGGAGACTACTGGTCTAACTCTGCTTCAACTTCTCTGTCCTCTGCAATAATTGGGATCATCACCTTTCACAGGTACTCACAGTGATAACCAAAGCCATAAATTGTCCAAACCCAGTTATTCTGCCAGTTTTCATTTTACTGAGCCTGTTTCTAATATTTTACAGTCAGCTATTTACTTCTTTAAAGAGCCTTGTGACAGTGTTGTAACCTGGTTTTACTGCTTTGTGACAGCTACTTTTTTCTTTCTTATTTTTGCTCTCTTTTCTT
This sequence comes from Ondatra zibethicus, assembly GCA_004026605.1. Classification (NCBI taxonomy): domain Eukaryota; kingdom Metazoa; phylum Chordata; class Mammalia; order Rodentia; family Cricetidae; genus Ondatra; species Ondatra zibethicus. Next base: position 53,185 of record PVIU01011091.1, read on the forward strand.
TTCACACAAAATTGTGCATATACAGTTTCTGACAACAGTTTCTAGGTTGGCATATGTCTTCCTTCATTGTAGTATTCATTCTCAGAATTTTGAAAATTGTTCCTGTAAAACTACTTTATATTATGTGTGAATTATCAGCCACACATAATCCTAACCTTCCCTACCATTCAGTGGTTCATTCTAAAATCATTTTTAGAAATGGAGGAAAATTATACCACTAGAATAAAGCCATGAAAACAATAGTATACATTATCTTTTTCCTTTCTATTCCCTTTATGTTTAGTATATAATACTGATCATGCTATTCACATTTTTTGAAAAACATGCAATTAATATTGTTTTAAAATACATTTATATAAAAGTAATTATTTCTTAGATGGCAATTTCTTAGTCAACCAGTCTATATATCTTATTGATTATAAAACTCAACATAATTTTCATCTTTTTTTCTGACTTGTAGAGACAAGTTGTTATACTGGGAAAATCATTTTTTTCTGTCAATGGACATGGTGTTGCATATCTATCAAAGAATCTTTGAATATTTTGTCTTCCTTGGATTCAAATTGAATTGTTGAACCATACCTTTTAGTTCTGACTATGATGATTTCAGAGCACTCTATTACACAAAGATCTCTTACTCTTTATGTATTGTCCAATAAGTTCTTTACATAAATTTAGGATCATCCTACATTATTTCCCTGTATATATCATAGATCTTTTAGCTTTTAATTGTGTACTATTGAGGCATGAACATTTTAAAGATACTTTCCCTGTCATATATTTTTCTAGCATAACTTTATTTACAACAAAATAACAATGTTTATTGATTATGTTTTACTTATATAATGAAGTAAGCAAGTTGTATTGATACCAATGGCTTTAATGTTCTTCCCTGTTCAAGTAGAATAATTAGGATACGGTACATATATAATGAAAATAATTTGCCAACAATTTGCATACATAATCTTATGTGTTCCAATTTTTGTGTCTTTTGTTAACTCTCCTTTTCAAATTTGGTATCCTAATGATATGTGAATGCCATATACCATATGATCTTTCCCAAGAATAGCTTCAATTTAAAGATGATGAGTTAAAGCCTATAGAAGTGAAAGCCATCACAAATAAAGGCCCACATTAATTTTTGCGTTGAAACTGTTAGATTCCTTCCTCTTTGTGAAAACTGAAAACATCTACTTGGCCATTTTGGTTTAAATCTGTTTGTAAATTCTTTGAATCATCAAATAATGGTAAATAGATAATAAACTTGGTGACATGGAGAACATGGTGGGTACTAAACACATAGGTGAGCAGACATTAATAAAAACTGTGTGATAATTGACATGCTGTTTGATGACTCAGGCACCAACTTTCTCTTCTGTTAAATGATAGTGCTGAGGCAGACATTTACAAAGTCTCTGTAGCTCTAAGTGCTGTGATTCTCATCATCATCATCTACTGATGCACACTGCAATTCACTTTGTCTGTAAGAAAATCCAGACATACACTTCTGACTTATTAGATCATAATTTGGCTGTGAATAAGGAATTGGTACTAAGAATAGATTTTATGAGATGAAGAATGTAATCTTCTTGACAAAATGAGAATCCAAAGTAAAGTTTGGTTTGATTTAATGTAGACAAACATCTGGATATGTGACTAAAATGTTCACTTTCCATATGGATGTTTAACATTGTGTGAATAATATCAGCTTTGGTTAAGAAAAATGCCAAGCTCATATCAAAATAAGTAATCATCAGGCTGATCTAACAAAAATGGTTTAATATTTTTATTACCTCTGCATTAACAAAAAATATGTGCATTTTAAACATTAGTTAATAATTATATATATTATCCAAGATCATTTTTTAATATACATATATATGTGTGTGTGTGAATAAGTATACAATCCAGGTACTTGTAGAAGAAAAACATAACCCCTTCCAAAGACTGATTTTGCATTAAATACATTTGCTCTTATATTTTAAGTTTTCCTTCATGTTTCCCAATTTACTAAATCTTAGAACATTCACCCTTTTTCATATAATCATTTCTGCTGTGGCAAAATCTCATCTCAATCATAACAAACAAAATATATTACACCTTAAACTAAACAAAAAATAAATAAATGACACAAAATATCAGCTTAATAAAGAATGCAAGTTATTGAACATATGCATTTCTTAGCTGATACTATTTGATTTCACTACAAAAATCCCCACAAAAACATCATAGAGTTAAATTTTAATTCAGAGGGATTTGAACGGTGGCTGTAGTTTCAGGGATTGCAATATCAGTAGGCTGGAAGTATTGATTACAATAATAATTAATTTTTGGAATTAAATAGCAGGTTTTTATAGCAGAAAGTACAAAGTCTCCGATGGTCTAAAGAAATATAACTTAAAAGCTATGAACAGTGTGGTATTGTGAAAACTACTTTGCTACCTGAAGCCAATTCTATAAAATCTTTAAGGTTTTAATCTAAATCACCTCGAACCTCACATGAATAGGGGTTATTATGCTAGCTGATTGAGATTTTGTATCACTATATAAATTGAACCCCATTCCACAGTCAAATTAGCTTTGGGGAGTATTTGAATATGAACCCTATTCACATATATTGCTAAATAATATAAGGGTACTAAGGGCAAAAAGAACTCTTCTTTCTCTTTTTTTTCAGAGTTTTAAATTTCTTGTGTGCATTGAATATGATTTCAAGCATACATCAGGGATATAAAATTGAAGCAATAGAAGGAAAACACAAGATATTTTTAGAATTTTCCCCAAAGACTTCTTTTCAGCTCTCAGACAGTACAAAATGAGTCAACACTTAAGGAAGCCAGAGATAATATAATGAGTCTGCAAAATTACAGCTACCTACAGCTTAGATCTTCAATCAAGTAATTGTTAAAATCTCACTAGAAAGAGGAAAAAAATATGTTCTCAGTTGAACTCACATAATAATTTTAACATTATTGTCAACGAAAAGCATTATAATTAAGAGTGCACAGGGTAACTGTATTTTTGTACCTTCCTAGTAATTAATACATATCTGAGTTGGTCTTCTGTGTGTGCGTCACTGAAAACCAACTGCCTTCTATCCATATCACTGTCGAAGTCAGTGCTTGATGCTACAAAGACAATTCCTATCTTCCTTGGTGATTCTAAACTCATAGTTGCAAAATTTTCTTTTTCTGATCTAACTGCTTTTCATCCATAGTCAAATCATTTTCTGTGAACACATAGTATTCTACTTTAAAAGTTGAACTGTGAGTGACAAGGGTGTAAAAAGATATTCTTCAATGACTGCAAATCCATCATAATATCTTACAATGATGTCTTTAGAAGGTGCCAGACTCTGTACTGTGTCTAGAAAAATCAGGGCAGGGTACCGTGAGAGAAAACATTTTAATATATGCTTACATGGGCCATCCAACTCAATCAAAAGGAGACATCTAGCCTTGAGGAAAAGCCGTCAAAATGTATCACTAGTTCCGCCCTCTTCTGCTGGGCTTGTGTTCCCCACTGACAGCTTTCTGTCTGGGAGATGCCCTGTATTTTCTGGGAGTTGGCAAGAAAGGAATGCTACATAGTAGAAGACAGAACATTACATCTACGTAATGGACTAGCATCCTGAATTCCAAGGTCAAGTCTGTACTACATCATGGCCAGCCTCACAAGGACCATTCCAACTGCAGTAAAGCAATATCACAAAAAATCCATTTTGTAAGGGTACAGGGGGTGATAGTCCTGGTTTACTCAGGTGCAGGGGCCCTCTTGTTTGCTGTGCCTGGGTTACAAACTAGGCCTTAACCATACTAGAGAAGCTACACCCCTCTGATTCACAGCATGCCTGAGGAGCAGTTTCTGTTGAGTGTCTATGGCCACATCACTTCCACTTTTGTGAACTTGGTAACAAGCTAGCCAAGCAAGCCTACACCAGGCCAAATACATATAAATATGCTTGTGAATGGAGAATCCTTGTTATCTCATGAAGTGGACACAGTTTGACCAAGGGCACAATACCCTTTAAAACTACATTGCTAATGATATTATCCCTAACTAAAGAAGATTTCTCACAAGAGAGATTCGTTTTGCATCTAATTATAAAATGAGAAGAGAACTAATTAGGTACTTGAAAAACCCAAAGGAAAGTTTTAACTTTTCTCCTAAATTTAAAAGTGTCTGAATTTGAGACTTGAGATTAATCTTCAGAGTCTGATTTTTCGACATAACATGTTATTACTGTTATTAGTGACAGAAAAAGTGTAAAGGAATATGTGCTGTTTATAAAGATGTTTTATGTCAGAGTATATGTGTATGTATGCATAATATTAGTGAAATCTGCCAAAATTGTAATCATTCTAGATTTTAAGTGCAATTATTCTCCAGTTTATTGATACTGAAAACAGAGGCAGTGTCTAGTATCCCTAGTATCCTTGTGAAAGTTTGAAAAGCAGTTTCCCTGGTAAAGCTTACCCTCAGATGACAAAAGGGCGCATTTTTAATTTTTCAAACAAGAAATTTGGTAAAGAAGAAAGCAACTTTACTATACATAGGCTGTCCTATGAAGGGTAAGTTAAATTTTCTTTATGTTGAGCTTTATTTGTCAATTGTTGGCAACTGGCTTCTGTGAGTCCCAGAGTGCCACCACACTCAGTAGCGCATGGGTGATAGAAGCAGTGAATGCTGCAATGAGGGAGGAGTATCCATTCCACAAACAGTTCTACAGACAATGATATGTAGGGTGAGTTGCGATGATGCCCACTTTGAATCTAATTAATGTGTCCACAGAGAGAAGATGATGTTTATCTTGCTATTGTCTTGAACACAACCTAGTATACACTAAACCAGCCGCTGGTGGTGAGCTTGCCATGAGTGAGGGAAATGGCTTGTCCTGTCCTTCTTACACAACTTGATAGATGGAATGATTTTTCAAATGTTTTCAATGACCCTTTTATTACATATTGGTGATTAGTCTGAAAATGCATTTTAATCAGAAGACTATAGGATTACAAATGATAGAAGCTGTCAGTACTCTTGGTTTTTGTAAGTCAAAGTTCAAGTCCTTCAAGTTCCCAAAATCACGACTGACTTTCTGGAAACACAGGTTTTTAGATTGTTTTCATTCATTTCTTCGCGGACTGAAGTCAATAGAAGAATTGTCAAAGGAGTGGAATCAAAGGGGAATAGATAGAAACATCCCCTCAGATTCTTTTTCATCATGAGCATTTTCCTCAGACTTCAGAAGGTAATGCCAGTGAGAAAAATTTCAGGTTTTTCTGTCCTGTTTTATTCCACTTCCTTATTTGAACATATTTTTATTTGTTTCAAAAATGTAAGCCTACAATTCTTTTCTGGAGAGAAACAAAGAGGGAAATAGCAGATATAACTATTCCCTAAACTCTAAAGTGCCTTTACCATGTGAGTGATTTACATTAGGTTCATGTTTTGCCAAGTAAATGCCAAAACCTGACTGAGATCAGAGGCTAACCACACATATGAAAGTGACTTCATGTTCTGAAAGAGGTATACAAGTTTGAGAAGTTATTTTCAAATGAAATCCATTAAAAACATGGAAATAACATCAGAATCACCATGACAATTAAATCTACATTTATTCATGACTTTTTTCCAGCCTCCACTACATGAAGTGTGCAATAGGCAATAATTTCTGTCTTCAAGTTATTTGCCTAGCATTAAAAATAAAATGATAGGTAAATTCATTTGAAAAGCAGGGACCTCTGTCCTATTCTGAATGTATTTTGCACACTGACATAAAATCAGAAGTAGTTGAAAACAACCACTGGTGATAGACTAGGACCCAGGGTTCTAGTGGAAACTGCCACTTAATCTAATGTTCTTCTTCCTGAAGTTGTCCAGAATGGTGTAAAGATGAAAACGTTACTATCTCCCTATGTGTGTGGATTACTTTTCGTTGGTGTGGTAAAAACTGACCAAAGGTTACTGACAGAAGTAATAGTGTTCTTAAGCTCATTGTTCTAGAAAGAAAGTCCATCATGGCAGGAAGTAAGACAACAAGCAACAGGCCTAGTGGCAGGAACAGGAGCTGCAGCATAACATCTTCACCCATAAAGACGAGGCAGAGAGTGAAGATGAGGGTAGGGCAAAGGTATAAGTTCCCAAACTCCCAAATTGATGTATTGCCTCCAGGAAGGCTTTACTTCTAAAGTTTCCTTAAACTCCCCAAACAGCACCAAAGACCAAGAGTTCAAATATGGGAGACACTTCTCATTCAAATCATGACAATATACTATTTGAAAGTATAATCATACATTCTGAGTTCTTGTAAATAAATGGCTACCTTTAGATGATTATGTGTCATGAGTTTAATAATCTGCACCAAAAGTGCTCTCTCTCTGTATGTGTGTGTGTGTTTGGGGATACTTATGTGTTGGTGTGGATTATCAAGATGATGTATATGTGATGAGGTATGTTAGCATGTGTTGGTGAGTGTGATATTTATAATGTTGGTAAATGTGTTTGCTTTTGTGTTTATTTATCGAAGGATTTGCCTTTGTTGATATGTGTGATGATGATGGTGGTGTGTGGATATGTGTATTGTGGCTGTGTGTTAGTATGTGTTGGTGTGTTGTTTGTGTATATGTGTGTGCATGTGTTAGTGGATATGCATTATCATTTACTCTACATCTGCCTTTCCCTTCTTCTTCTGGCCTTGCAGTGCAATGACCATTTGATACCCTGAACATCATTCTCGCAGTGTCTACATCTTCAGTAGTGCCACTGTAATTCATTTTACCATACAGAATTAAAACCATTTCTCTCTGATTAATTTGTTCACTTGGCTCTCCTTACCTCTGTAGTGCGTTGCTTTTGCTCACGGTATTTCTTCCAATTCTGTGGCATTTGTTACAGTTCTTGGTTCCTATATATTTTTCACAAATTTCCCATCTTAACTGTATCTGAAGTACATAATTTTGATTTTTTTAATGTTACTCAATGGTCATATGACCTTAGGAAATGATGGTTACTAATAAATGGGTCCTTACCACATGCCAGACAAGTACATTAACAACTTCGCATTTACTTCCTAATCAGTATAAGGATAGAGTGGCTTCTTTGTGAGTTACTAACAGTGGAAACCGAGGACCCTCCGTAGTGAAGGCAGCCTAAGCATGACAATGCAGGGTCTGCTTCTTCAGAGCAGTGTTCAGATTTTACAACCTGAGTACTTTCATTAGACTAGATTTTCTCACCTGCAAATGGGAACTTAATGGTTGTCAGATGCCTAGCAAAGCAACGGATGGTGACAATACCACAGCCCTTGTGGAACTGCACAGTAAATATGCTCAGGGTTTGATCGCACATCCCCTCAATGTTCCCAGGCACTCTGCCTGTTCTTCACTGTTCTGCCACAGTATGTTTTTGCTGCCTTTGCAGCCATACTCCTGAAATGCAATTTCAGTCTGCTTCAGTTTAGCTGGCCTTTCTTCGTCTGCTGAAACCACGTGCAACATCGTTGCTCATGGCCATAGATGGACAGAGAAGGAATAGAGAGGGATTGCATTACCAAGCCATGCTTGCGGGGTTGGGAATGCAGTCATTCCAGGGGAAGAAAATCAACATTCTGTCCTCAAACCTCAGCTCACGGGACTATATCTCTCCTATAAGAAGCACCTTTTGCTAATTTACATGAGATGAGACCTTGGCCCAGGCCAGCTCTTGGGCCACCTGATGTTTTGGGTTTAATAATTTTCATTTATTAGTCTGATTATTCATTGTGTAACCATTATGGCTAATGTAAGGGCCTAAAGGGAAGCAGTGCTTGTAACCCACAGAGTGAGTCAGCAGGAGCCTGGACACAGAACCCCTGAGTCTTTGGCTGGAGGCCTCACAGGCTACATACATCTGCTTGTGTGTCCATCTATAATTTGACTGGGAAAGAGTCTGCCATCAGGCTCCCTGGGGTTGTTAGCAGGATCCATTCCCGGCCCCTAAACGAGTCCTGGAGTCTTCTTCAAAGTCAGTCATAAAAGCAGCATCTCTGCTGCTTCAGATGTTAAAATTCTACACTGTTTACTGTTTACTTGCATGGGTCTGACATGTGAAGGGTAACCATGATTGTATTCTAAGACTCACTTGAATCCCGCTGATAAAGGGCTTTAATTACACATGCACCATTGTATAAGCTTTACTACAGTGCTCGGTCAGATGTCAGGAACAAGCCCTCTGTCACAGATGGAGTGATTCTCCCATGCTTCCTGCCTAGGCATATTCCTTAATAAGGCATTTACTGTCATCTCCTTGAAGTGCAGCAATTTTCAAATTTCATAATTAATTATTAATACATACCATTTGAATATATCCCAAGATCTCCTTATTTTCCTATTTTACACATAGCATGCTACATAATTTATATATTTTGTTTAATGTTACTTACATATAAAACTTGAGTATATTTCTTCAAGCATACTTTGCACTGAACATTAATAGTTAACATATATATCATCCATTGTGGGTTGTCAATAAATATTCAACAGATAATCTTATGTATTTTCTTATTTATTTCTCTAATTACAATGATTTTTCTTATCATCAAATATCATGATTTATTCCATTATACAACATACCAGCAAAATAATAACTATTAACAACATTTAACGTATATATTATATGCAACTATTTATAAAATAGTCAGTGTACATTGTCCTAAATTTGCATTTTAAAACTCAGAATCGAAAAGTAGGAAAACTGAACTATTTTTATAAAATAAAGGCTCTAATATTTTCTCTACTATAGTCATAACTTACTGTTTTCTGCATATTTTTCATGTCGCATAGTAATTATGTAAACAGCCAATAAAGAAAGCTCTGATAATTGCGTACTGATTGTGACTTTATCAACACGCGGTGAGAGATTCCTATGAAGGATGGGTCAAGGGACAGTAGAGCACATCTAATTCTGCTCTATTTGCCTATCTTTCTAGCTTTTCTAGTACTTTACATATTTTTAATATGTGATGACAATAGACAGCAGCACTAGTACTTTGTATTTCCATGTTAAATGTTCGCTTTTGATACAAAGCAAAAAAAAAAAATAAGAAGATTAAGTCATTACAGATAAGGAAGACTTCTAGCTCCAAGTTGCTGTGAAAAACACCATAAGAACACACTTTTGGAGGGTTTATTTTGGCTGGCTTGTGGTCTAAGGGTCCAGCTTCTCATGGTGAGGAGGCCGTGGCGGCAGGAGTCTGAAGTGGTTGGCCACATTATCTGCAGAAGAAAGCAGGGAGATAGATGGATGCTTCAGCTCAGCTAGTCCTTTCGTGTTTCTTCAGCTTCCTGAAAAAAAAATACTTTTCATTCATATCTATTCTCATCATATGGCTTTTGTAAGCCTCACCTCAACATTTATGCATAGCTTCCCAAATAACTGGAAAATACACAGATAAGCATTATTCATGGGACTGTTAATATATTGCTTTAAACAATGTACTGCTCAGGGCAAATTACATCTGGAAATCCTCAATACATTTCTATAAAAACAGATTAATTCTTACTACTCAGTGGTCAAAGTCTGGAAGCTTCCAATGGCATGCTTCATGCTCATACAAAGTTATAACATTTATTTTATTTTCATTTCTATATATATGCCTGGTAACTTTTGATGAGACTTATAATCCCTTGATTTTTTAAAATAACTAAACAATGTTTATTGCTTGTTTTCAAAAGAAAGTTGTTGAAAGGACTTGTGACTTAAAATCTGAAATCACGTTCATATCTGCAGTCAGATTTTTCTCTGGACCTCCAGATCACAAATAACAATATGGAGACTTATTAATTACAAAAGCTTGGTCTTAGTTTAGGCTTGTTTTTAACTAGCTCTTATAATTTAAATTAACCCATTTCTATTAATCTGCATTCTGTCACATACCACACATCTTGCTTCCTCTATGTTTTCTCGCATCTCCTCAAGGGTCTAGACTTCTTCTCCTTTCTGTCTCTGCTAAGAAGTCCCACATATACCTCCCGCCTAGCTGTTGGCTGTCCAGCCTTTTATTATAACAATCACAGCAATACACTTTCACATGGTGTATGAAAATTCCACAGCACATATCATCATTAGAGAATGAAACCCAGATCTTTTCTGTGTGAATAGAAAATTTTAGAAAGCTTGTACTGCCTCATGATGGAATAATCTGGAAAGGAATCTCTCCTCCGATGCCCACATCTTTGTCTTCTCGCTGATTGCTCTGAGCACTGGCATAAGGACAGATCCTTTGTAACAGACAGATTTACAAGAATTACATGGCAAAGTGGAACTTTCAGTTTTGTTGTTTACCTTGGCTTTGGCAGGACTCTCCACTGGACATGGGTAGTTAAGGGAGACACAGAGAAATCCTGCTGAATGTTATTTTATATTGTGGCACTGGAAATTGTTCAAGTCAGGACAATTACAAAAACCCAATAGCTTCCAGAGAATTATGCAGAGTTTGTTAATCTTCCATATCAGGTAGATTTTAAACTGATGGTATCAAATGGAGAGTGAAATAAAAAAGCCAGCAGTACTTACGCTCGAAGGCTAACAACTGGCAATAATTTTATGACTCATTAGTTTAGAGATGTGATCCTACCTTTTTTAAAAGGCAATGTCCATGAACATATTTCATCTGTGATAAGTTGTTAATAATATGAGAGGAAAGAGGTCAGCTGATGAGTTAAAACTCTCCAAAATTTTGCTACTGGATATTTGATTTGATTGTAATTAATATGATTACATCTAATTGGAATGCTCGGCTGCTAAGGATAAAAGATTGATAGGTTAATTGATCCATACTTGTTAGTAATATCCTGAGCTACACTGGGTTTTGAAGTGTGACACATACAGTATATGATTAAATTTTAAAATCTTTTAAAATTGCTAGTTATGAAATTTCAATAAAGCCTAAGAAGACAGAAATCAAGAGAAAATGGAAACTATCTTTTGAGCTGAGGTTAATTGGTTCTTTTCCTCTTTTGGTTCGATTAGCGTCCCATCCTTTAGGTTGACACAGTTGTGTAAGTGTTCAGGGTGTTTTGTAGTGATTTCATAGAGCAACTACCATTAAAAAAGCATGAACCGCATGACTAAATCAAAGCATGCTGCTTTGAAAATGTACCCCACTATTTTCGGCGAATTAAGCTGTCAGAAGCTGTTAAAATTGGGCTCACATTTCATATTTGAAAGTATATTTGGAATACATTTATGTCCTTTTCATCCAAAGTTCATATGAAATTTAAATGGCAGCATCACTTGATTAGGGACTCAACAGCAATGAACAGAACCAACATCCACTTTAGAAATATTTCTGAAAGTGTTGTAGTTTAATGATCCAGCAATATTAGTTACAGTGTCCATCCAATGGACTTTGCTGTATTGTAAACAAGAGATCTATGTTTTTCTCACCATTTTGTGTCTTAAAGCACATGGAAGCAAATTTTCAAGGCGTTTTTGCATTCAGTCCATTGAGTAGTGTGCTCACTAATCAATGAGCAAATGATCACCAAACAGGAGCTCAGAAGCTAGGAATGTGTTGGCCTTCTCTCCTCCACTTCACAGTGTCTGTACTTAACACTCCAGTGCTTAGTAAATATTTACTACTTTGCATTTTCTTTTAAATTAAAGAAGAGAATAGCTAACAAGCAGACATAAGCCCCCTTGAACAGGGAAGCAAGTATCTGTGTGTAGAATTTCTAACAGGCAAAAGATGCACTGGAAACTCAGGCCTTTGCAGCTAAACCACATTGAGCATCCATCTAATTTGTTCATTTAATACTTCGACTGAAGTGTTTGAATGTATTGATTTGAATACTTACTTTAGCTTTCTGTGCCCCATATTTTCTCCATATACAACAATCATAGTAATATAAGTACTACAAAGTGGTGTTCCAACGGCAAAGTCATATAAATTCCAGACATTAAAGTTGTTCACACAATAAGGTAAACTCTTCAGATGTGTTGTAATGTATGGGACTTCAAAGAGTCTTCTTGTAATTCTAATCCCCAATTATTAGCTTAGTGGTGTGTGGTGTTCTGATCTCGAGCTTCAAGTCTGGCTCAAAACTCTACTTCATAGTACATAGATTTCATATTTTCATTTATTTAAAATAAATGTTTGGGAATGGTAAAATTTATTATTAAGGCTTTTGTCTGCTCCCTAAAGCCCTTCAATACACAATCAAGATTATTAAGCCTTTAAATTAACTATATACCTAATTCATGCTTGTAACTCCTTAAAAATGGTGTGTATATCATTACCACTTAGGTTTTGTGAAACTTAAAAATAGAGAATGTGCATTTATTTGTATGTAGCACAATACTTTACATATATAAGCACACACATATAGTAGATTTTTAATTCGGGACAATTTCTGTAACCTTGCTCTAAAAACAAACACAGCCATAAAAGAAATACAATACTATTTTTATTGTCTGTATTAGTGAAAGTTTATATACTTGAGCTTAGAAAGAGAGCAATATAAAGTGATATTTGTAAGTAAGTAAGTAATATTAAGTATCACATTTGGTCAAAAAGTGAGTTTCAGTGAAGCAAAACACTGACTTTCATGTGTATTTCATGTGTATTTCTTAACAAAGAAATACGAGAACTAACAGATGTAATGAATCAAATGGATTTAATAGACATCTATAGAACATTCCACCCAAAAAGGAAAGAATATACCTTCTTCTCAGGATCTCATGGAACCTTCTCAAAAATTGATCACATACTCGGTAACAAAGCAAACATCCACAGATACAAAAAAGTTGGAGTAAACACCTGTGTCTTGTCAGATCACCATGGAGTAAAATTAGAATGTAACAACAATTCCACCAACAAAAAGCCTGCAAACTCATGGAAACTGAACAGTCAACTACTGAACCACTCCTGGGTCAAGAAAGAAATAAAGAAAGAAATTAAAGTCTTCCTTGAATTCAACGAAAATAAAGAAACAACATACACGAACCTATGGGACACTATGAAAGCAGTGCTAAGAGGAAAGTTCATAGCACTTAGTGCCCACATAAAGAAAACGGAGAAAGCAGACATTAGTGACTTAACAGCACACCTGAAATCCCTGGGAAAAAAAGAATCAGAATCACCCAGGATGAATAGAAGATTGGAAATAACCAAACTGAGGGCTGAAATCAACAAAATAGAGACACAGAAAACAATCCAAAGAATCAATGAAACAAAGAGCTGGTTCCTTGAGAAAATCAACAAAATCAACAAACCCCTATCCAAACTAATCAAAAGGCAGAGAGAGAACACTCAAATTAACAAGATCAGAAATGAAAAGGGGGACATAACAACAGACAC